>JAFVLL020033098.1:28308-94664 GCA_021397915.2 Tor tambroides
ATCTGTGCTATATGGCCAAACCATGAGACCTGAATATAAAGCACTGACTAGATAACAAAATCAACCACCTGAGAGCGCTTTCGGCCAACATTTTCCCTTAAGCTTTGTTGTAAAACATATCCATCGTTGTCTTTTATGGCTCGCCACAATAATGCCGCGCAGACTCCACGAGACGAGCCTCTTTGTGAAGTTTTACAGTGACAGAAGGCAATCCTTTAGACGACAATACCTCCTAAAGCTCAAGGACAGCGAGAGGTCAGGAAACTGGCAGACTTATTTCTCAGGCAAGTTTTCAGGGAACTTCCACCTAACCTTGAGAAGTACTGAATGGTATTAAACTCAAACACAGAAGAGCTCTAGATGTCCATTTTAGACTCCCACCATAACGTACAGAACTGGCAGCACATAATGAGTGAATAGCCCAAGCTTTCTGACAACCCAAATACAATAGTGACATGCCATCCACAAGCACATTGCTGGTTTATGAACTAATAAATTTGTGGCTGTTACCACTAAACGACACAATAAATAACCAATATTCCTGAACGGATGACTTGACCTTACTGTCCAGGGAGAAAATTGCGCTTTTCACGAAGAGGCTGGCGAACAGTTTCACGCTAAACTCAAAAGACAGATTCCCAAAGTGGCAATTACCATTTTGACATCCGTTCTGAGAGAAAAAAAGTGACTGTAATTCTTTCAAAACTCCAAGTGAACAATTACAAGGCTGTATAAAAGAAGATAGCTTTTTAAAATGCAGTTTAGGCTACATAATGAGAACAGGATACAGAATAGCTTTCGAACCACTATATGACAGCTAGCGGACTTTACAGTCAGCATCATCTTTAAAGGTTTTCAGCTCATCTATATTTATACAAGAAAGCAGCGCTAATTTCGGTCATTACATTTACTCTCTCCAACACTCGCCTTCGGTGACCTCTGAATTATACAATGACGCCACAAGAGCATATTCTAAAACGACTCCAACTCCACAGTCTAATCCATCAACACACTTGTATTTGACACGGTGAAGGAAGAGCTTGAAATAGGCAATTATTGAACCATCTCCTCAATTTACACCCGTCTGCACTTCACCTTCACGTGTAACTTGGTGGATAGGCTACGTGCGGCACAACATGGCATCGCTTGGTCAAAATTCAGCACTTTGTAGGCTGCGCAGGATGATTTAGGGATTCTAGTGGTTGCGGATTCATTTGACCACGAGGATGAAGAGTGAGAAGTGAGGTACGTAAGGCAGAATGAAAAAGTGCAAGAAGACAAGGAGAAAGTGAGACAGAGGTCTGTCGCTCGAGGCACTTGATCCGATCCGGGTGTCCTCTCGGATCTCCTGACAGATAATCCATTAAATGTTCCAACCCGCTGACAGCGATGGATTTCAGAAAAAGCCTGTGAACACACACTCACACACGGTCTAATGCTGTAATTATTACTAGTGGTTTAAAAACACATTTTTATTACAGTACTGGAATTATTGTGATGTTCAATCAAAAATAAAAATAAAGCAAAAGACAGAAGTAAAGAGAAAAGTTTTATTTTCAACATTGTTGGCTTATAATTAAATATTCATTAACTTTGAAAATACATTCAAGATTACAAAAAGCTAATTACATTTATTGTGGACTTTTCAAACATCTTCATGACAGGCACAGTATAAAAACTATACCACTTTATGGCTATTTCAAAAGAATAAACTATATGCAAGTGAACATACATTATGATGCATATCTTTTTTTTTTTTTTTTTTTTTTTACATGTAATAGGGAAACTTTTTCAATATTGAATTTACTGTCCAATAACACGTTTTCAGAAATAGACAAACAATACTTAATCTCTAGTTTTAAATTTTATACCCATAAAAATAATCTCATCACACTCTTCTAAACAAAATAAACCTTAATTCAAACTGGGATGGTGATGCGATATATGGAGATTAAGAAATCAATATCAGATTTGGGATGTATTTCACGGTTCAATCTTAAAAAAAAAACGAGGCTATTCCACCATATGACACTCTAATATTTCATGGTTTACTTAAGGCGATAAAGATTTACTATTGGGATTAATATGGAATGCAATTAACTATTTAAATTTAATTTGAAAATATAAATCCATACTTATGATCAGTTAAAGGAAACTTTCCATAAAAAGGCTTAGAGTAAGGCAATGAATATAACAGAGTTATTGATTGAGCTATAGAAATGGCTGCTTTCAGACAACAAAAAGGTTAACTCTCCCAAGACTGCCTCACATTTAAGACCCTTTGAGAAGTTGGGGCCTGTGAAGAGAGTCTCAAATACAGTGTTGTCCCTGGAAAAACTGGACAAGATGCCCAGCGACTCTAGCAGGCTGGTACTGTGTGTAGCTGTGGTTCAGCAGGCAGATGAGAAAGGCATGTGTGTGTGTGTGTGTGTGTGTGTGAATGAAGTGTGTAAGGCTCTGTTTGTTTATGTCACGGTGATTCTGGCCACAGCTCTATTGGTTTGTGTATATTGTAATAATGGTGTGCATGCATATATGCATTTATTTCTTGGCAATGGCGGCAACAGCTTTCTTGGCGGCGTCATCGAGGTCAAAGGCAGAGGTGATGGGCAGCCCGCTCTCAGACAGGATACGCTTTGCCTCCTGAACATTGGTTCCTGAATATCAAAACATAAAACAATAGCAAAGATACTTTGGTTAATGGGAGTTTTTAAGCCTTCACTTTCATTCTGACACACACACACCAGGGATCCATGATATTATAATGTCTACTGTTGGATATTTAACTGTGGACTCTCACTTTCCATAATAGTTAAAGCTTGATTTTCACCATTGTGTCCACAATTATGTTTATTTTAGCTTAGACATACATCTGAAGTGTTAAAATTATTTTATGTTCATCGCAGGTTCACAAATAATAGTTGTAGGAAACAAAGAAATTTATGCCTAATAATTTTTATCCGATCCAAAGACAAGCTTAAATAATTTTTATAATACCAAATCAGCTGCTTATATCTAGGCACACACTATATGAAATATTAACAAATAAAAACTTTGTATGTGCGTGATATTGTTTTTAGAAAAACTAACTTTAGCTCTAAAATATCACCTACAACATAATATTTATATTTTGAATTTATTATATAAATAAAACCGAAATAAATAAAAATGAATTTAATATAAATAATATAACATAATAGAATACCAAAATATAATACCAAACCTATCATTCAAATAATTTGGTTGTTTAGACCTGCAGATTATAAAATAATACTAGCGAATAAAAAACATAGATTTTTTGTATATATAAATAATTATTATAAATTAACATCCATTGGTCATATTTAAGCCTGCATATGAAGAGTTTATTTGCAAAAACAGATAACTGAGTTTTTTTTTTTTTTTTAAATGTTCAAGAATCATGTTTTTTTATTATGTTTTTATTGTATTTTATTGTGTAGCTGTATTTCTTTATTATTTTTTTAACCTAATCAAAATAACCCAACTGCAGCTTGATTGAGATTGCACAATGAAAAAACATGATTTTTGAAAATTGTTAACATCGGAGTTATCTGTTTTTGCAGATGAACTCTTCAGATTTTAAATTAATATTTGCAGATAAAAATAAGTCTATTTAGGTCTTATATATATATATAAATATAACCCCTGAAGTCACATGGACTATTTTACTGATGTCCTTGCTACGTTTCTGAGCGTTAATCGTGGTAATATCATTGCTGTCAGATTCCATCAAAAATATCTTAATTTGTGTTCCGAAGAGGAGCAAAGGCCTTACGGGTTTGGAACGACATGAGGGTGAGTAATTAATGACAGAATTTTCATTTTTGGGTGAACTATCCCTTTAAGCATAATTTAATAATGCTTATCAGAATCCATCCTTATGATAAGGCCTAGGAAGGAAATCTGGCTAGAGTTAAAAATCAGAAAAGTCCTTGCTTTCTCAAAACGCTGTGAGTGGCAGGGCAGAGTTTGGGGAGTGTGTCTCTGCTGGTTTGTAGGAGCAGTAGTGTTGAAAATGCTTTGGGATCGCTCCATTGGCTGAAAAGGACAGGAAATGTTCCATTGGCTGAATGGCAATGGGGTTGTTCGTTCCATTGGATGGAAACGCGAGTGCTGTGTTCACTGGCCGGGGGGACGTGTTGGTGCCAGCTGCAGGCGTCCCGACTGAGCACGCACAGTATTATTTTGCTTGTGGTAACACAGTGACTCTGAATGTCACTGAACTCTGGCCCCCTGACACAGGGCCAGGGCCCAGGGCCAACACAATAAAACAAATCAGAAAACTACTCCACAGGGGTCAAAAGGACGAAGACAGATTGAGAAGAAAAGGCAGAAGGGCAAGAAGTACAGGGAATGGAAGTTGTGAGATGTAAGTGAAGGAATAACAGACATGTGAGATGTGTGTGACACTGTTGAGCAGAGGTGAGCAGCTGTGGATGACAGACGTGCTGATTTCATAGGTGAACGTGGAGCTCTCACTCACAGAAAATGTGTCAAAAACAAGCCTATTAAAAAGATGGATTTCTGTTTTGTTTTCTTTAATTTTTTAAAAGGTATTTTTAAACTACTGAAGAAGGTATTTGAGCAAAATGTTTAACAATGATTTGCAAACTACAACAGTGCACAGGATGTTTTCATTTGTTGTTACATTTTTGAAATTTACTTTAAAAATAAAACACTGAAATTAAACATTTTACTTTACATTTTTAAATTTACTTTTAAAATAAATGGAAAAAAAAATCCATTAAATTTTTTCCCATTAAATTCATTGTATTAAATTTTTACATTCATACTTTATTATATATTTAATTTGAATTATTTTATTACTTCAGCATTTTGAACATAATTGCACTCTATTTCATATTTTAATTATTCATGTTTTCTAAACTATTATATATATAATATTAAAAAACTTATATTTATTTCTAAACTAATATATTTTGTTTTAATTACTTAAAATATATAATTGTTAAATATAATGTTTATCTAATAATGTATAATTTTAGTTTCATAAACTTATAGGACAACATTATATTACTCTTGCATTATTATCATAAACCTATTTTATTTTATTTTTAGTAAGTTATTCAGACTTATTTAAACATTAACTGATAGACATTTTTTAAATTATTTATTTTTAACTGTATACATTATTTATACATTTAAATTTACATTATACAGTCTAAATTTTAGGAAATAAAAGAAGAGGGGAAAGAGATCAGAACATGATGCGAGTCAGGCTTGAACTTGCATCGCCCGCATGAGCACCTCAGCACCATGGATCTACATGCAAGCTGCTAAGCCACAACTCCAAATCCTCAGGTTTTAATGATGACCCATGCGGCAGAAAATAAAAGTGTTTACCTGAATGCATCATCCTATTGGCCTGCATATAAATCTGAACGTTATCAGATTGGATCTGCAATTCAACAAGTGCAAAAATATGTATTTTAATGTGTCTGTACAGTATATCTGACTTACAGTATATACATTTAGGCAATATACTTACATATAACTCTAAAATATCTCTACGCCAACGTACAAGTATCTGTATATATGTGTGTGTGTGTGTGTGTGTGTGTGTGTGTGCGCGTGCGTGTTGTTGTCCAGCAGTGTAATTATGATAATACTTGCTCTCTCAGGAGAGAGGATGTTCTAATCAATAGCAGTTTCATGAGGAATTCAATTACCAGCACCACTTAACTACTGATATTTCAGCGCTTTTGTCCGCTCGCACAATAACTCATTTCTAACACGTCTCCCACATTTGGCAGCACAGAACAATCAATTGTATAATTTCATTAGCAGAGGACGAGGGCGAGCAGGCCGTGTGCTGGGAGTATAGAATATCCGGGGTCCGCCGCTGCTTGACAATGCCGAGTCGTCTGAGGGCAACGAGAGCAAACTTCAACCAATGCCATGAAAAATACTCATATAGGCTACACATAGATAAAGGGATTTTTTTTTCTTTGACTGCTTTGATCGGGGGCTCTTAGATTGCCTTGTGTGAGTCAAATCTCTGCATGTCTTATGTATGTGGTAATATCTCTCACACATATATTGATCTCAGCATCTAAGAGCTGAGAGTCACACAGGTCTGTACTCAATCACTGCCACTAGGTGCTGCTAGAGACCAACTTAACACCAAAACCAAGCAGAATGATTCAGTATGAATTGGCCTATGCCTCTGAACAAAGCTTACTTTAGAGTATCTAATGTTTAAACATGCATACTCATTATGGAACTGACAGAATATGATTATGAATAAGCATGCACAGATAATAATAATAATAATGAGTTTCGAAAGAAGTTATACAGCATTATCTTGACACAACCATTCAAACTTTTGAGGTCAGGCAGTTCAAGCAGTGCAAATGTTTTCAATATTGATAATAAGAAGAAATGTTTCTTAAGCATTAAATCAGCATATTAGAATGATTTCTGAAGGATCACGTGACACTGAAGACTGGAGTGATGATGCTGAAAATTCAGCTTTGATATCAGGAATAAATTACATTTTTAAATATATTCAAATAAAAAAAATGTAATAAAGTTAAATTGTAATAATATTTTACTGTATTACTGTTTTACGGAGTTTTAATCAAATAAATGCAGCTTTCAAAATAAATAAAAAAATTAAAATAATAAATAAATATTAAAAAATAAAAACGTAATTTTAAAAAAATCTTACCAAAAACTTTTGAACAGCAATCTACATAAATATTTACTAAAATACACAATATTGTGAAGAATAAATGCATCCAAACTCCTTTATATCTGCTATGCCATTGTAGGGATGAGGCCCTCTAATTTTTTTTTTGGTCCTCTTTCTAGTCATATACACTTCACAAATCAGTGTACAGAATACTATTGCTGGTAACCAAAATATTGTTTTGGAACATCTAGTGCCCAAGTGTTCTAGTACTCGCAGCTCCATTCAACACATTTTTACCAGATTTCAATTCTTACTGAAGTATTCCACAGGCTTTGCCACTAAATTTGCACAGAAATCTACAAAATGTCAGGAGATTCTGATAATAGGACGCTAAAATAGAGAATAAAACCTTTTTTTAAAACCATTATTCCAAAGATATGATTTGTCTTTGATTATTTTATGACTTTTAAATGAATATGATGCATTATTTTAGGATAGTGTCATACAGAAATCATAATTTTACATACTTTTCCCTTGCAACAGTAATATTATGATATTTTTGGTACAATCAAGCAAATTTACACTATTGAAAAAGAATATTTTTATATCATATCATGTCTGATTACAATTTTAATATATCTTTATGCAGCTATAGGACATGTATAGCCTGCATATTTAAAAAGACAACAAAAAGAACACCAATATTAGTTAAAATACTTGGATTTTTAAGATTTAAATTGACCCTGTGTTTTTGAGTGAACAACTTAGTTGTACTTTTGGTCTGAACTGAGTGCCACTGATCCAGTATGTTGAACAAAATCTTACAATATACCCAAACAGGATGTTCTTTTTGTGTTTTTGACCGTTTTAGGTATCTATATAAGGGAGCTGATTGTGAAAAAGCTGGAAGAAGAGAGTATAGGCCCATACACACGCACACATTCATATTCATCTGAAGTCTTTCTTGGAAAGGTGGGACTTATGGAGAGGCTGGGGTAAGAAATGGGCCTGAATCAATAGGCAGCAAATACAACTAAACTCTAAGCTGGGAACCATCTTATAGCGATCTGTCAGACATGATCAGCCACAGACAGAGAGACAGAACAGACGATCGATCTGTAAGCAGCATGCTGGCTCTTACACCCATTACTGAGGGCTTTCAGGCCACTGTGTCTAATTCACTTTTACGGAGAGGGCAGGCAAATCTGAGTCACTATTGCTTCAAGGCATTTTCATTTGGATGGAAAACGCTTTGTGGAAATGGTGTGTCAGTAATTACTTTTGCACTATGTATGATATAAAGGCTTTTAGCCATTTAATTTGCAGGGCTAGTTCAAAATAAAAATGACTGAATTATTTTTAATATGTAAATTTAAATGCATTATATTTTTTAAGCGAATGAACATTATTAAAGGGATAGTTCACCCAAAAATGAAAATTCTGTTGTTAATTACTCACCCTCATGTCGTTCCAAACCAGTAAGACGTCGTTCATCTTCAGAACACAAATGAAGAAATTTTTGAAGAAATTCGAGAGTTTTCCCTCAAAATTTATGTCCTTACTACCTTTCTGGGCCTTGAACGTGATAGTTGCATTGCTGTCTATGCAGGGTCAGAAAGCTCTTGTATTTCATAAAAAATATCTTAATTTGTGTTCCAAAGATGAATGAATGTCTTAAAGGTTTGGAACGACATGAGGATGAGGGTAAATTTGGACAGAATGATCATTTTGGGGTGAAATATCTCTTAACCATTTAAACTGTATTCAATGACGTACAGTATTTGGCTCATTGCCAACATATTGGCCCACATGTGCATTTCCCCTGAAAGTGCAAATATTATCAGAAAATTAAATATGATGCGTATTTAATTGTGCTAAATATCTTCATGCTGCTCTTGTTCTATATTAAGGCGGCCCTCAGAAGGACAGGGTATGGCATGGACAAACGAGGGGCAGAAAACTAATGGAGTGGAGTATATGTCTCTCTTCAGGCAAAACGACTCAGCTGTTTTCTGCCAATTATCCTAATGGCCAGATGGGAGCAGGCTGAGGCCCGGTGTCACACGAGCGCGTAGCGTTAGCATACACAGGTGAGAGGTCCCGCAATCAACGCCTGGTCCCTCTGCTCCTCTCACTGCCACCAACAAATGTTGCAGCGTGACACGCTTGCTAACCAACACCAACAATGTCTACACTTGACAGGCACAGGGTTGCTTACAGGTAAACGTTTTGCAGAACACATTTTAAAAATTAGAAGTTAAACTGGAACCTTTTTTTTTTTTTTAGATTTTTATTTTTGCCATTTTTGCCTTTATTATGATAGGGCAGTTCAGCAAAGTGGGAGAGAGAGAGAGAGAGAGAAAGGTCCTGAAGTCGGGATTCGAACTCGGGACGCCCATAGCGCAACAGCATTGTATGTCGTGCTCTGCTTACAAGGTTATTGGTGCCAACGTTAAACTGGAACCTTTGATTCAGAAATTGCACATTTTGATTTAATTGACATTATTTGGTCACACCCACCTTCGAGCCTAACCACCAGGGGAACCTTGAGCTCCAGTTCTCTGCAGGCCTTGGTGATGCCGTTAGCAATGATGGCACAGTTAACAATCCCCCCAAAGATGTTTACCAAGATGGCCTCCACCTGAATGCAGAAAAAGAAGAGAAACTGGGTGAAAAAAGCTTTATTTAGATAAAAACATGACACCGCATTAGCAAATGCAATCTTTAAGAAGGTAGAAAGGCAAGAAAGCAAAACCTTCAGGGTTCTCACACATTTTAACCAGCAAATGTTTTTTTTTTTAATTATTAAAGTGGTAACAGTTTAGTATAGGGAACAATTCTCACTATGAACTAGTTGTTTATTAGCATGCCTATTATTAACATATTGGCTGTTAATTAGTACTTATAAAAGCACATATTCTGCATGACCATATTTTACATCCCTAATCCTACCCAATACCTAAACTTAACAACTTACTACTATTATTAGTTTATTGAGACAAAAATCATAGTTAATGGTTTATTAATAGTGAGAATTGGACCTTAAAATAAAGTGTGACCATTCAAATCAGTCAATTTCAAAGCAATTAAACATTTTAAAGTTGAGGATAACTAGAAAAGTTCATATTCACGATGGACGATCAAGAAAATGTCTATTATTTAAAACATCGTATAACAGTTCTAATATTTTCAGGCTTTCCATGACCGGAGAAAACCCTGAACCTCGTGTGAAAAAAGACAAAATAGCCAAATAGGCTATTAGCATTAGCATGCTAAAAACCATCATGGGGCTTGAAGAGATTTGAGGTGCTTAAATCCTGAAATGAGCAGCCCACCTGAGGAGAAACTAGATATTTGAGCCTAGCATGGTATTAGCTGTGCTAACAATGCTATATAATGACCATAAGTCCTCAAAAGAAAAAAAAGCAGATTATACTTTACACAATCCAACGATCATTTACATAAATGTATCAAAGGAAGCAATCAAAGGAACATTAATGTGTGCAAACAGGCATACACACAGAACTGTTAACAGCTCATGAATGTGTTACTCTTACAAGGTAAGAATTTAAATTACTCAATGTCAGTTCATTTCTGTCACATTAGCAAGTCAACAGATCAGATTAATTTGGCATGTTTACTCAATCTATGCTAATCTGTGGCAGTGACTGCTGGCTGCATTCGGTGGTAATGATGTTTACATGGTTAGAGAGGAAATCTGAGGATCAGAGAGATATTGGCAGTTTCACCCACAAATGCTGTTACTCACCTTACCAGCTAGAAACTAGAGCTCCCTACTGTGTGAATATTAGGGATGTGCATCTCATGACTCAGGCCGATACGATACACATCTTGATGCATAGCCAACAATACGATATATTAAAGATACATGTGAAGCAGCTAGCGATGCGATGCGATACGATTCACCCCTTTTTATGATGCAGTGCGATCCAATTTCGATTCGATTCAACACAATGCAATTCGATGCAATGGAGAAAATATGATCACTTTTAATGCCTTGAGGCCTGTTTCGTAAAACAAGTTTACCAAATAAGTCAGGCTTATTTCAATTAGTCTGACTCATTGTCAAATGATTTGGTTCCATAAAACAAATTTAACACAGGCCTAGATCAAGCTTAGTCACTGTGGCAACTTATGCTGGGAAACTAACCTGGTCTAAAGCAGGCTAACTGTCAGACTATGCCGAGTTCCTCTAACACTGACCAATAGGAACACAATGATATTACCACTGTCTCACCACTGTTTTTCTGCCTTTCTCTCTGATTTTATGTCAGCTGTACCTTTTATAGTTTGCAGAACAGATAGCAGAACATTAGAACATTACAATCTAAAATTGCTCTTTAAAGCATTCAAATAACTAAATTAAAAGTTAAAATCACTGAATTAAAAATGAAAATAATAAAGAAAATAACTATTTTAACTGCTATAAGAAAAACATTAACTCATTTGAGCTTAGTAATTAGTAGCTTGTACTAGCTTACATTTGATTTATCTATTACAATAGTCCCTTTACAGTTACTGCTATCATAAAAATACACTTATATGTAGGTTTCAAATTCCACAAAAGACACATTTAATGTCCCGTCTGTTCCGTCTATTTAGTGCGCATGCGCGCAGCAGCACTCGTTGCTCTCGAGTAAGCCTCGCCCACTCCTGACAGCAAAATAGATATGTTTGCATGACTTTCTAACATTTACAGATGAAAAATATACCTGTAACATGTCAGTTATGCACTGAGGAAAACACAACACAGATATATTCGCTGTTTGCCATGGTGGATTGATTTGATCCACGATCGACATTAAGTTCTGCTTAAGAATGATAGTGCACAAATTAGTTAGATTGTGTGAACTTAATTTGTCGTTTATGGCATCTTCGTTGTAGCCATTTAAAAAGCAGAGTGACATTATTATTTGTTTACAACAACAACATTTTACTGAGTTTTTAATGCAGAATAGACAGTTTAAAATGGCATAATTGCTTTTTTCATAATTTACATTTGTTTATTCTTCTTATTAATTTTAGAAGCAACAACAACAGCAATAATTATAATAATAATAATAAATTTAATAATAATAATTATAATAAATTTAATAAACAACAACAACAACAACAATAATAATAATAATAATAATTATTATTATTATTATTACTATTATCATGGTTATTGGTGATGATAATATTATAAATATACAAAATACATCCAAACACAAAAAAGCCATTATGAACTGTTTATCCTGCAAATTAACATAAAATTAAAACATCAAATAAACAATAATATAACAAATAATGATATTTTATAATGATACAGAAATAAAAAACAATTAGGTTTTGATGCCTTCATAAACAACATTTTCAATAAATAAATATAGTGACTAGCTGATGCTCACTAGTTTTTATAGTGTATTCTGGAAATTTTTAGGCAGTTTCAGTGCAATGCAACCATCTTGACGGCCCTCACAATGGCTGACTCCTTAGACAGTGCACTTACTACTCACTGAGACACACCCAGACACACATGGAGAGAAAAAGAAAACCCATATAAGATTTTTACATAAAAAGGGGACCAGAATCAAAGATAAATCCACAGGCTGACAGACAATAGAGGTAAAAAGACTGAGACAGAAATAGATACAGGCCGAGACCCTTGCACAGACAGGCAAGACAATGCCTCCACCAACAGGTACATCCCCACCTGGCTGAGCTGCCAGATGGCAAATCCACATCTTTACATCCTGAGATATCGCGGACAGCTAGTGTTTCATTGTCAACTTGTAATATAAATAAATCCACACCAAAACAAATGAAGCAAAACACGTCTGGCTGTGGTGTTGCTGACGGAGTAAAGGGCGCCCAATGGCAGCGTTTCCAACATGTGACCCTGAAACGGCACACGGCAGATGAGTGTGGGGTCTGTTAGTGGATCTGACAGACTGGATGGAGACAGAAAAGGGAAAGTGTCTGTAATGTCCAGCTGCTGATGCTGGAACTGGCAGGCATTTACCATGACTGCAGAATATCTACATCTGCTGCGTCTTCCCCATCAATGGTAACGTATGAGCTACTGCAGTTTACACATTAATGCACAACTCCAACAAGATACAGACAAGAAAAAGCATGATAAGTAGAGACACAGTCACAGCTCAGCCAAAACGAGTAAAACTTGACCCAGACCTTTCAATTCAGAGCTCTACTCAAACCGAGCAGCCTATAGTCACAAACAAAACCACACTGAAGCATGTCACACTGACAGTTTGTGACAGACTAAAACTAGCACAGAATTCAAATCAAAAGGTTTAAAATACCTGAGACCAAATATGTATTCAATATTTTTCCTCCATTATAAAATTAAATTATTAGCACATAAAATTAGTGAAAAGTTGATTCAATTGTATTATAATATTAATAAAAATGAAATAATTAAAATGAACTATTTATTAGATTAGATTTTCAATCCCAGAATTTCAAGGTGGCCTTAGACTTTTGGGTACCAATACACAATAAAAATCAAGGTAACTACAATTTTAAAATGTAAAATAAAAAAGTGAAAAAAATGAAATTTGATGAAATTTGTGATTGACATTATTAAAATTAATGTGAATATAAACATGCCTGATTAAAATGTAAATAATTAGGATATATATTATTTTTCCTATGGTTTTATTTCTGGAAAAAAAAAATAGTGTTGCCACCTTCATGAAATTAAAGTAGGATCTAAGGTGAACAATGTTATTATACATACATACATACATACATACACACACACACACACACACGTATATATATATACACACACACACATACACACTATATATATATATATATATATATATATATATATATATATATATATATATATACACACACACACCCCCACCCCCCCACCCACCCTGTGTATATATAAAGTATATATACAGATAAAAATAGTAGGGAAAAAATAATTTTTGATTTTGTCATTTTCTGTCACATTTGGTTCTTATAAGACATAATTTGTCACATTTGGGTCTTATAATTGGTGTATATTTTATTGAAATACAAGAAATTAAAGCAAAATGTCAGGTGATTATAATGTTATTATATATATATATATATATATATATATATATAAATAAAAAGATAAAATATTTGATTCATATACAAGCAAATACAATTAAACCTGATTTGTGATATCATTTCTCCTATCATTTACTCCTCGGGTTTTCCCTACACTCCTTCCACTGACACTAGAGAGCAGCACAGATCCAGGAGCAACAGCACAAAGCCTCATTCTCCACACAGCACTGTCTTCAGCTGCAGCACATTTTTCAAATCGGCCTTTATTGTGCACAGTCATATTTCTTCCAGTCATGCGTTTCCTATTGACATCTATGTATATTAATGATACAGTAGCCATGATTTATGCTTTCTCGTACATGAGTAAATGCTGCTTCGTAAAAATATAGTGCGCTTCGCTCAAACTGCCAGTGGGATTTAGAATGAAAAAGAACAAATGCGATAGAAACTGTCAGAGGTGCAGGATCTTGTTTTTCTATTTTTCGCAAACAAACTCGTTTTGCTGTTGGAATGTCGGACTGCACCTCCAGGCTTGAACATTCTGAAGCAAATTTCTACCATATTGCATTAATGGTGAAGTATAGAGCGTATGCAACGCTGAAAGCGGAGCAGGCTTTGCTTATGACAGTGACGTGAAAAAGAGAACTGAATGCACTACAGGTAATGACCCTAAGTAGCAGACTACAAATTGATCTAGAAAATAACTTGTGTACAGTACATGCTAAACATGAAGCTGTCTTACATTTTGTTTTATTAATGTCAGCTGTACACTTTTCATAGCTGCAGTAATCCAATTCATGTACTCTTTGTTAAGTGAAAGCTCAATTTAGATCAATTTATAACCGCTTAAGCTAGTTAATGCCGCTCCGAATCATTCAAACATGTTTGGTCAATAAAAATAAGCAGCACAATACAGCAGCACAAAGGATGCTTCACAGTAAAGAGCTTCGAAGCCATTGAAATGTTATTTGTACTCCTAAAAGATGTCAAAATAAATGATTGAATAAATGAAATAATTGTTTTATTTTTTTATTTTATTTTTTTTTTATTTTATTTTTTATTTTATTTTATGGAAAGGAATGTAATGTAATCCCTGGAAGCCACAGAATTAAAAAAAAATAAAAATAAATTATATATAAATATATATATATATATATATATATATATATATATACACACACACACACATACATACATACAATAAAATAAAACAAAAATACATGTAAAAAAAAATAAAAATAAAAGGTAATTGCAACTTTTCATCTAACATTCCTGATTTTTTATTTATTTTTTTCTTTTTGAAAAATATAAACTCAGAACTGTAAGAAAGACGTCTGAATTGTGAGATAAAAAGTCACAATTATCTGTTTTATTTTATTTTTTATCCCATGGCAGAAATAGGCTTTCATAAGAAACAGACCAAAAACACTGCACTACACATATTTTTGTCCACTCAAATGCTCCCTAAGAATAACAGATACAAATAAGAATGTTCTTTCTCCAAAACCATCTGCAACATAATTAGGCTATAGGCCATTTTTATATACATTTTTTAAAGTCCTTTGATATGTTCCAGCCAAACATCCTGCAGAGGAAGTATGTCAATACAGGAAAGAAAACAACACATGGGATCTTGAATGCCATTTTGAGGCATTCTCTGCATCTGCAAATAGTATCAAAGCCCTCTTAAGCAAAGTCTACCATCTCTCACAGTTGCTGTTTGTCTGCATTAGTCGCCAGTGGGTCTAGTATCAAGCTGAGAGTAACGGCATCAATATGTTGTCCCTGTTGGTTTTCACTTTCAAGTAAGCAGCCTACTTTTGACTAGGCTTTTTCATCTTTATTTGCTTTGGAGTATCTTTTGTTTCAGAGAACGTTCTCTGCGACACGAGACTGCTCTGGCGTTGGTAGCGGGTTCGTGCCAATAGCTTTTACACTGCACCCACTGGTCAATCATTAGTTTCCTCTGTCCTCTGTGATGTGTTTTAAAGCCTTGGAACAATAATCCCCAAAACAAGATGAAACAAAAGCCGTTTGATTTAAAAAATCTCCATTAACGCGCTGCTCATTAGAAATACCGTTGTGCTGCTATCAGAGCCAGAACGCCTGTGGTGTGGTCGGGGAGCGCTGGCATTATCATCCAACCACACATTGGCAGCTGTGCTCCCAGAGAAAGGGGGGTCTACTCTGCTGACCAGTGCTAATCAATCTGCGGAAGTGCATCTGTCTTTTGTTAACGCCTAAAAGAGTGAAAACCTTCATCTCACCGTACCCTATTAGCACCATTGTTCTGGTTTATCTGCGCAACGCAGGCTTCGTACACTAGCTTCTGAATGCTTTCGCACCTTAGTTTCTTAGTTGATGTGGAATACTTCAATAAGCTAGAAGTCAAAGGTTAAAACCCAACATTTTCAAATGAAGAGGGGCGGCTGACAGCAGTCATCCATCTGAAAGGAGGAGCGAAAGGGGAACTGTTTGTTTTGCACTTTAGAAAGGAGAAATAATGGCATTTCTGTAGGTGTGTAGATGGATATCAGGCAAACTGCATCCTTAGTTTTAAATATTAACAGTCAGAGCATGAATACACGAGACGCTTTTGAGGAAATAAGGCACGCTATCAGAGCTGGGAAACACTTGTGATGGACAAAACGCTCTAACATGTGCCATTTGAACAGACTGGGCTTCACATCTCCTCATATCAGTCACCCAAACTTGGCATAGTCATAGAGATATGAAAATAATATTCAAATATTTTGGCAAAGTGTAAGCTTAGTGACAGCAAAGCCAGCGCTGTCGATAAGAAAGTTAATATGCTTTTTCCTTTTTGATATCTCTGTCTTTTGGCTCTCTTCATTTGGCACAATCTTATCAAATCTAGAGGCTATTTTTCCCCTTCTGCTAATCCATTGCCAGTGGTTCTGCCGTTCCTCTGGAGCAAAGAGAAAGAAAAAAGGGACGGGGAGAGAGAAAGACGTGGTTTGGTCCCAGGCTGTTATTGAGGGCTCAGATTGGGCCTGGCACAGGGGATAAGAGAGAAATAATTATCCAGCCTGCTGAAGCATGACAGCTTCTCTCTTCACCCAGAGTGAAGGAGATGAAGCATTATGTCAAAAAATTCAGCTCGCAAAACACAGACACATCTTGACACCGCCATTCCGAGTATCACTTCGTGTTAGGAGACACTTGAGAACTGCCAGTCGACTTTTCTTGATTGACAGTTTTGACGGGATCTTTCTTGCGGCTTGTGGCTGGAGTTGAATGTATCGAATCAATCTTGGTCAACACGAGCTTCAGGCAACCTGATCTCATGACGAAAACGTACCTGTGAGAACTTTTTTGCAAGACGCGAAATATGTACCGGCATGTACGTTTCGTGACATATTCGATATGAAATGTCCACTGAGTGGCACTAAAATTGTGTTTGTTGTTTTTTTTCCCCCCTGGAACAGATGAACGTACATATGGTACGTTTCATGTGATGTTGGTTTTGGTCGTGTCTCCGCAGTTCTGACTTGAAATATCCGTTGAGAGGCGCTATAACTCTAATGCTCCATGACGTTTTAAAATAACGTACCATCTGCACTACACCTCAACCTACCTGATAGTATGAATATAAGTGAATGTGACATAAAAACGCAAATCACAAGCATGCCGTTTTAGCTTGTTTTTCGATCTCTCATCCTTCAGCTCTTTCAACGTGAGTCATGTTTTTCATGGGATCTGTACCCAAGGATTCCGCATCCCAAGTCCAATTTCTTCACCGGCTGAGCTAGCGAGCAAGCTTGTTATGTCTAGAAAGCGAAGCTTATGGAGCTGTAATCATAACTGTGTACGAAAATGATTACAAGTGCTCGAAGTTTCTGTTGGAAACTGCAGTGATATACACTTATTGGTACGTATTTCGCATCTTTCGGAAAAGTTCCCACAGGTACGTTTTTGTCACAAGATCAGGTAGGCTTCAGGATGTACGGATGCATAAAACGGGATAAATGGTTGCATTTGGGATGTCCATCTTTCCCCAAAACGCAGATTCATCATCGTACCACAGCGATCCTGTAGGGCCCTATGATTTATGCAATGCACAGGAAATTTTTTATTTCATAGGGTCCAACTGCATCCTGAAGGTCCCTCAATCTATCTTGTTCCAAGAATCTCTCTTCTCCGTAGAGATGTTAATGACTTGCTCTTGAAACGAAATTCATTATTTTTCCTTCTCAAAACCCATACCATTTTCTCCGTAAGATCCAGGCAAATCTAATATCATATTGTCTAATGTCTTTCATCCCTCCATACCACGTGAAGTCGTGGTCAGACGTGCGTGCCTGCTCTCTCTATCTCCAGGAAAGAAAAGAAAGCAATCAAAGCAGAAATGGATTTGCAGCCAGACTACAGGCATTGACGGAAGGGGGTGCAGTGTGTCCTAGTGAATTGAAATCTGGCGTCGGCCATATCCGCTTCAAGGTCTGTGTCTCTTGTGCCTTAGTGGTAGGGTTGTGAACTGTGACAGCTACCGTTTCAGGTTGAAGCATATCAGAGATGAGCTAGACCATCCTTTCAGACAGCACGTCATTCAATTCTCTCTCAACACACAGGACTCAATACCGTCAATAGAGAAAAGGACAGACTGAACTTCACGAGGATGAAAACACTCACAAAACACTTACAAACACACATGCATAAACACTTGAGACAATGTCCGCAACAAGTTTCAACTCTGTTGGTAAAGAGTCGAATAATGGACACTTGAATCATTTTACTGGAGAATCAATAAACTGCCCTTCAGTATTGCAGGTTTTCCTCAAGCCTGCAATATTCCAGCTTTTGACTACAACAGTAACTATCTAAAGTTGTCCTCACTGATGATATGGTTTTCTGGTGCATATGCATTGTTTTTTTGATTATATGTAACCAAGAATAGTTCACCCAAAAGAAAGGCTTTTAATTAAAGAGATAGCTCACCAAAAAAACTAAAATGTTGTCATCCTTTATCATGTTGTTGTCGCCCTCATGTCATTGCAAACCTGTATGACTTTATGTGAAACACAAAAAATGAAATTTTAAAGAATGTTTCAGTTGTTTTTGTGAAAAAGCGAAATTGAAAATTCAAGTCAGGTTTAGAACAATACGAGTAAATTTTTTTTTTTTTTTTTTTTTTGGGCGAAGTATCCTAATATTACTTGGCATTTTAGAATTTTAACAGCATAGATACTTGCACTGGGTAGCTCTGTCTATTTTGAAATCTTGTTGGTTTTTGCTCCAAGTAACTGTATATTAAACCAAGTATGTTCTGCTGCTTTTCAATTTCAGTGTGGACAGAAAGAAGTCTAGAGAACCTGTCATGTCACACCTGGTTAGGACACTATGGCTTGTGCTGTCTGGCATAAAGGGGCTATAAAAGCACACTGCAATCTGTACGTGTGTGTATGTGTGCATGCAAGTTTCTCTGTGCTTTTAAGTCTCTTTATGTTTCTTCCTGCATTTTCTAATCAGACCATCTAAAAAAAACACAGATGCAGGAAGCCAAGTAAATGCCCAACACAGCACAATTTAAAATCTGAACTTGGATGTAGGCTCATTTATGAGAGAAATCTGGAGGTCTCAAAGGTCTTGGAAGACAATATGCTGCAGATATGAAAGAGGAGATGGAAAAATGGAAAACTGATTCAAAAATTATACACTATTGCTCTGTTCCAAAATCCAGTGAGCTGCCTAGTGAGAAGGCATCTTGCAGGGCATGACGCAGAAAAGGCTCGTAAGACTAGTGGTCGACCGATATATCGCCAATTAAAGAGATATATCGATATATCGGCCGATATCTGTCATTTTTCCAAATATTGGCATCGCCCGATAAGTTTGGCCGATGTGTTCGTGGAGGGACTTTTATTTTGACGGCGCTGAGAACGGTTTGAATGATTAATGAACATTTCATTTCAAAACCTTGTAGACTAGTCGAATCCAGCTGTTAGATCTTATAAAGTGTGCATTTGTAACCTGCATGATCGCGTGTTCTCTGCGTGACAGTCGGTCTGTGTGAATTGAATGCAGACAGGAGGAGAGTTCAGCTTCACTGGAGACGCGTGATCAACAAACTTTAAACTCCTGATTTCAAATTAGGCTGCGCTTTATGCTTTTGCCCACTGCCATTTTCATGTCATTTTCAATGTGTGCTGCATGTGAAATGAGTGTTACTTTGGCTTTATTTGAAAAAAAAAAAAGATTCCCAATGCACACAAACTTCCCAGAATACTGAGTGCCTTGTTGGTTACAGTGTTTCCGTCATTTAATTATATATTTATTTATTTGTGAAATACTCTAAAGTATAATTGTTTATTTTACACATTTTTTAAGTTCATTTTCAAATGACTTAAAATTTCTTAAATATTAATTAAAATACATAAAATTATATCGGCTTTATATCGGCCACTCTGCTTTCCAAGATATTAGCATCGGCTGTCAAAAAACCAATATCGGTCGACCACTACTTAAGACACCTAATTTTGGTTCAATTTTAAGACAAAACAAGTATCCTTTGTGTTGAAGTCAATCAAGCTCTGTGAAAAAAAAAATATTTTATGATATTGAATTAGCTGGTGGATCAAGCTGTTAGCTTAGCAGCGTGCTAAAAACAAAAACTACTGAATATTAATAATAATTTATATATTTAAAAACACTGAAATCATCCTGAGTCATTTATAAGGGTTCCATGAAAAGGGAGCTGCCTATGTAGTCACTAGACAGCTCAACTTGGAACAAAACATCTTTCATACAAAAGCTGATATTCCATCAATGAAAAAATGAGAGTGGAAAAATTGTGACACTCAAAAACATACAGTGACACTTTAAAATATGCAGAAATGATAAAATGACGGGATAAAAAATGAGAGCGAGCAAGCAAGCATGGCGAGAAAGCTGACACATGTCAGTCAAGACGGCAGATTTCATTTCCTCTCATGAAGCCTTTCGCTCATGCGTGCGCGCGCGCGCACACACACACACACACACACACACACAGAGCTGCTGTGCTGAGTGGCTGACATCAGCAGACAGCGGCGGGAACATTATTCATCCCGAAGAGAGATGTGTCGTCAGTGACAGACAGACATAAATATCCCATAACACCCTCAGAGGGGTTAATGTGTGTCGATCAGAGAGCACTGAGACAGGGGAACAGAGATGTTCAACAGATAGCAAATGTATCACACATGAACAAGAGCACAGGAACACATGCAACACTCACACAGCCGTCACTACACCCTGAATACAGGAGAGCGGAGAAGCACCGCGGAGCGGAAATCCTGCTAAATATAGGAAGACGCTCGACAGAATCAACTGACGCATTCACAAATGTATGAAGTCCTATTTGCCTCGGGATTTCGCTAAATTTGAAATTACTTGAATTTGACTTCATATCAGAACAGCTATGGTATCTGACTCGCTGTCATTTCTTTAATATAAGAACTTGTTGATGGTATTATACAAATGCTGCTTTAGTGTTTTGGTGGATGAACACTAGAGTTTCATGGCACAACTAAACAAAATGCGTATTTCACCACATGGAGATATTTCAAGTGAACACTGAAATAAAGAATCACCCAAATTACCTTCTTGATACATATGACACGACTTTCCTTTTCGCCTGACATCGCCTAGCCCAGTTATATCCAGAGATGGGAATTGTAAAGAATTTAACAGTTTTGGGTCTTTAATTGTTCCATTGACAATTGTTTTAGTATTTTTATTGCTGATAATTTGAATAGTAAATAAATTAAAAAAAAAAGCAGTTTAATGGCTTTTTAATGACTTTTCACAGTATTTTTAAAGGAGGCATAAATGCAATCCAATAAGTGAACCTCTTAGGCTCACCAAGGCAGCATTCATTTGATCAGAAAATACAGTAAAAACAGTAATAATGTGAAATATTATTGCAATTTAATTGTTTTCTATTTTAATATATTTTAAAATGCAATTTACTCCTGTGATTTCTAAGATTAATTTTTTTGAACAGTGTTTAGTGTTACATGATCCTTCAGAAATCATTCTATTAAGCTGATTTGTTGTTCAAGATTTGTTATTTGTAAGATTTGTTGTTCAACATTTATTATCATCAATGTTCAAGACAGTTGTCCTGATTAACGTTTTTGTGGAAACTATGATAATTCTTTTTCAGGATTCTTTGATGAATGGGGGAAAAAAAAGAAATAGAAATATTTTGTAACATATGTCTTCACTGTCACATTTGGATGTTAAAGTAAAAATTAATAAAAGTAAACCTTACTGACCCCAAACCCATAAAAATGAATATACCCAACTGAACTGGTACCATTGGTCATAGCTAAAGTATTACATTTAAAAACAAATAAATGTAGCTACTACTCACTAATCAATGACTTGCAACTGACTGCACACTCTATTATAGAACGCCTGCTGCATTCATTCCTGGTCGATAAAATGAAGTCACATTATGAAAGTAAAGTGATTCGCAAATGCTGTTGACATGGACATACATGCACCTAAGTAAAATTTAATCATCCACTATACCACGTGAAATCTTCACCAGATCGTGATAAGGCAGAAGTGTCAGACAACCAAATTCAATGCAGACAGACTTAACCGAGGCCATACAACCCTCACACACAATGCACACTGCCGGCCTTGAGATATGCTAGTTGTACTGGAGCTTACCTCCGGTCAGACCGTGTGCGTATACAGTTTTTCTCTTGACAGGCCTGGGTAGAAAAATTTATAGCAGTGCATTTCTGCACAAGACGTTCCCAACATCTACTTCAATCATGGAGTTCTGCCACAAGTAGCCTGCAGCGCTGCGCTTTGCTGCGAGCCAGAATTACTTTATTAAATTGAGGAAATGCATAATACACACAGAATGGCATACATAATCACCTCTGAGACTTGCTGCAACAAACCAACACTGCATATAAAAGACTGACCCTCCTACATTGTTCGTGACGCTCCGTGGCCAATCAAAATTAATTTATTCTAATGCATTCACATAGAAGGTCAATTATCCAAATAACTCAGATTCCGATTGCTCCGGACCTTAGAAGGCAATGAGGCATCTAAAGGGCAGCTGTGCACTTTTTTTGCAAGGCAAATCGTCCTCTTTTAGTTACAGTTTAGAGACATGTCTCAGCCTTTGTAAAAACGACACTTGCTAATGGCCGCAGAACCCGTCTTTAACAACACCTGTAAAAGTAAGCCTATTTTTTTTTTTTTTTTTTTTGAATGGGACTTCAGGGGTGTTGACATATAGGCAACCACATAACCAACTAGGGATGCACCGAAATGAAAATTCTTGGCCGAAGCCGAACAAAATGAAACACTTGGCCGAAGGCCGAATACCGAACACGGTTTTTTGCATTTTTTCCCCCATGTAGGCATATTTTGCCATTTTTTTTCACTATTGCATAAAATTAAATAGCCAAAATGTGCTTTTTACTGTTTTGTCCTGCTTTTCAAAAAAAGAAGAAAAAAAAAAAAAATTACAAAACAACAATTTAAAAATATTTACTTAACACTGAACATTTTTAACATTCTATCAGACATTATACCAACAATGCACAATTTAACTTAAAATTAATAAGTTACTGAATTAATATTTTTTGGCCATTTTTGGGACCCCCTTCTTGAATCAGGCATGTATTTTTACTGTACAAATAAATGCAGCCTTGCTGAGCAGAAGAGACGTCTTTTAAAACAATAGAATATATTACAGATCCCAATTTGAACACTATGTGTGAATGTCATAATAAATGTATAGAGCTGTTGCAGGGTAATTATTATTATCATTATTATTGTCTTATTTTATTTTATTTTACAGAACAACAGTAAAATTACAATACTAACATTTATGAATGTTGATGGAGTTGTTGCTTTTTCTTAGATTTTATTTTGGCGGAAACCCGCAGGAAGACCTTAGTGCTTCTTTTTGTTGACAACAGCATGCGAATATTTAAATGATTCTTATTATGAATTTGGGAAGATGTTTGTTGCTCGTATCACATTGTTACATGTCCTTAAAAAAATGATTAAAATGTTACTGAGCAAATGATGAGTAACAGTGTTTCAGCGCAGAATTTCCTCACGCTTTGGACTTTGAACCCTGGCGCTGCCAGCTCGTGCAGCGCTTTTTGAATGCAATCCGTGCGTGTATTTGAAAACATAACATTCTGCAGTTTATTTACTAATCGTTTGAGGCCATTTTGCGATTTCAATCATCACAGTAACCAGCTACAACCAGCTCTTCCTTTCTCATCGGAGACATGAGATGCATGCTTACAGTCTGCCAATGGTGGTCATGTTTGTAATGATTTTTAAGTGCCTTTCTGACAGTTTTAAATACTTTCACACTGCAGACGTGTTTGCTTCATTAGTGCACGCCTCTATTTGATCGCGTCACGGCATTGTTCGGTACAATTTATTCAGTCTTTTCGCTAATTCGGCCGAACACCGAAAAAGGGTTTTTTTGCTATTTTCGGCCGAACAATTTCGGTTGCCGAACATTCGGTGCATCCCTATAACCAACCGAATGCTACTTGCTACATCATAATACATTTCCTGTTATTGGACATTTTGTTATAATAATATATGTAATTAACAATTAAATAATTAATAATAAATTAATAACTATTCAAAAATTTTGCATTCAAAAACGCAGCAGTAATGCAAAAAATGCGGCATAAATAAAAAAAAACACTGAATAAATTAGTGCCATCAAATGATTAATTGTGATTAAATCGCATGCACAATACAAGTTTGTTTACATAATGTGTACTGTGTATATTTATTTATGTATATATAAATGCACACATATACAGTACATATTTTTAAAATATTTACATGTATAAATTTATATTCATAAAATTATATTATACATAAATATATTTTATATATAAACAACATACTTCTTAAATATATACGTGCATGTGTGTGTATTTATATACATAATAAATATACAGAGTACACATATATTATGCAAACAAAAACTTATTTTGGATACGATTAATCACGATGAATTGCTTGACAGCACTAGAATAAATTAGTAACTATAAACATTTGCCATCATAACTAAAAATGTTTGCATAAAAAGGTAAAACTAAGTGTATAGGTTAAAATAAATTAATATTTATTAGCATATTTGGCATCTTAACTGAAAACATTTGCATTTAAAAATACACTTTCCAGCTGTAAAATACATTTTTATTTACTTTTACAGTATCAAATGTAAATGTAATCATTCATTCCTATATTGCTGATATAAATGAGACTGAGAGCAAGTCAAAGGGCATTAACACACTTTTTTATATGTTTTTCATTATATATATATATATATATATATATATATATATATACACACACATATATATATATATATATATATATATATATATATTAGGGCTGGGCGATATATATCGTTCGATATTTTGCGCATCAAAGTAGCCGGGTTCTGATTAGCGGAAAATTCATCACCTGTTTTGAAATAGAGCGCCAGTTAATACATTGTAGCCGCAGATCACCGAGGGCGCGTTAACAAAGTTCACGTAGATGAATATGTAGCTGTCAAAGATCAGCCAGTTGCCCTGTGTATTAACTGGCGCTCTATTTCAAAACAGGTGATGGAGATTTTCCGCTAATCAAAGAACCGGCTTTACTGACGAAATGCGCATGGATATATCGAACGATATATATCGCCCAGCCCTAATAATATATATATATATATTATATATATATATATATATACACACACACACTGTATAAATTCATGTGTTTGTATTTGCCATATGCGTTTACAGCCACGATGATAAAGCAAAGAAAGAAAGTGTGCACAGGGACCGGATAATTCATTTTTCTGCCACTGTTTAGCGTGCAAGGCAATTTAGCCAGGATGAAATAACCCCAGAGCATTTTAATCCAGATAGATGGAATACTATTTTGATATGGCGCTTTGGCCCTCAGCAAAGCCCACTCTAAAAATAGGGCCTTTTAAGACTGCTAATTTGTTATTCATCTGTGGGAATCACTGTATCACTGCACTTATTGAAATGCAATGACTGGTTTCTGCTGCCTCTCCACCCAAACTAAATGAGTAATTTAAAAACTGATAGAATTTTCTCTCTTTCGCTCACCATTCCCCCTCTCTTTTTCCTTCCTACCCCTTTCCTTATCACTCCCTTATTCTCAGGTTCCTCAAGGCCGTCTACAGGATCCATCAACATCAAACCCGTAAAATAATGGACACACTGATTGCATGTGAACACTTTCAGTGCATCAAACAAAATCATGTTAACACACATTCTGACATTTTTCCACACCGCCAAATTCTGTGAAACCTTACTGATCCTCTGACCTTGATTTGAAGCCTTCGGTTGACTTGTCTTTGATGAAAAATATATTTAAAATGCATATTTATTTTGTTTATAAATGCATATGTACATTCCAACCGATGACAAACTTATGTGATTCATACAGAAAAAAAAAAAAAGTGTGCTTGGATGTTTTGGTGGTCTACCAATGAACACCACTAAGCAAAATATACCATGTGAGACTAGGCTGGTCTTGTACACACTTGTCACTCTTTCCATTTTGTCAAGAAATGGAATGTAAAGAGTACTCAGATTGAGACAGTCAGAAATAAATGGGTAAGTGTCTCCATGGGTTAAGGATCAATGCCCCTTGACAGACACTTAAGACCTGCAGACTGAAGCCTCAATCTGCATAGCCTGTAGCTCTAACACTAGCCATTGCAGCTTTGCTCAGGTATTAAAGGGATCAAATCGGATAGCTCAGGCTCAGATGAGCTGTGGCCCTCAATCCATGAGTCAACCCATGTATAAACACTGAACATGATGCATGTTTCACACATACTCTTTTTGCAGTGTGCATGCAGTCTGTGTGCAGTTTGTAAACAGTGCAGAAGCAGCACAGGCTCACTGTGCTTTTACATAGGATGCATTTGCAGTCTGCTACTGATCCTCGGCTGTTTACTACAAACAAAATATTTATCCATTATTTGAATTTCAAATCCAAACCTACTGAAAACAGTATACGTCTTCTACGTTCTTTACGAAAACAGAGTACCCATGTGGTGCGGCTAAAACACAGAACAGTATACGCTATTTGCATCCAGCGGATATTCTCCAAAATGGTGCTACGCTGACGCAGAGGAGACGAATTGTTGAATAAAGTCGTTATTTTTATTTTCTTTGCGTACAAAAACTATTCTCGTCGCTTCATAACAGTCAGATTGAACCACTGATGGCAGATGGACTATTTTGACGATGCTTTCATACTTTTCTGGGCCTTGACAGTGTTATTTACTTGGCAGTCAATGGGACAGTCACAAGCCTCCCGGTTTTCATCCAAAATATCTTAAATTGTTTTCCAAAGATGAAGAAAGCTTTTACGGGTTTGGAACGACATGGGGGTAAGCGATTAATGACAAAATTTTCATTTAGGGGTGGAGTAACCCTTTAAATTGACAGTGCCAACAATTTGTAATGGAAGTAAATGCAATACGTCACAAAAAAACTGAACCATTTCAACTTTTGGATCTCACTGAATGCGACTGAAACACAGGCTGAGCAAACAGTTTTGGAGGTTTCTGTCTTTCTTTATTCAAGTAAACAAGAGCTGAACTTGCGTGACTGGGAATCGCTGCCCAGGGGCATTACCAAAATGGCCTGACTTGCTTTAAAATGTACCAGAATTCACATTCACTCCCATCCAATCTCAAAAAATCCTTTTTCCTTCTCAGTATTACCCACACACCACTTGGCAGTCAATGGGACAGTCACAAGCCTCCCGGTTTTCATCCAAAATATCTTAAATTGTTTTCCAAAGATGAAGAAAGCTTTTACGGGTTTGGAACGACATGGGGTAAGCGACACGACAAAATTTTCATTTAGGGTGGAAAATCCACAGTGCCAACAATTTCAATGGAAGTGAATGCACACGTCAATAAAAAAACAGAACCATTTCAACTTGTGGATCTCACTGAATGCAACTGAAACTCAAGCTGAGTAAACAGTTTTGGAGGTTTCTGTCTTTCTTTATTCAAGTAAACAAGAGCTGAACTTGCATGACTGGGAATCGCTGCCCAGGGGCATTACCAAGATGGCCTGACTTGCTTTAAAAAGGACCAGAATTAACATTCACTCCCATCCAATCTTAAAAAATCCTTTTCCTTCTCAGTATTACCCACACACCTACACACAAACAACAGGTAACCTTCCCATCAGCCTCTGATGCAGGCCTTTGAAAGCCTTCCTAAAAGATGAGCTTCAGTGATTACGGGAGTGGACAGTTTTCTAATTATTCTGTCAAACATCAATCCGGCTGGCTGATGCGGACATTCTAGCTGCTGATGGACAATGTAATCACTTCTGTACTTCCAAACACAGGAGCTGGAGCACAGACAGCTTCTGACAGAAGTGGTGAAAAATAGGAAATGTGAAAGCTTCTATCAACTGATTCAGTCTCCAAAAAAGAGAGAAAACCACATAAAATGTAGCTGAATTCTGGGGGAAGATAAAAAAGGAAGTTCCATTCACAAAAAAATTAAGGACGTGAGAATCCACTGAACAAATGCAAGAAAAGTTTGATTAATTTATCAAACAAAATGTTGAATAGCGAATACATGGATGTTACGACCCTCTTAAGAATCCCAGAGTGCTGATGTTGAGGGGTCTGTACTGTTGTTAACATCAGTGGTTGTGTGAGGTGCTGCTTGTTTTTAGAAATGTAGGGCCTCCTTAAACGGTGTCAGTAACAGATGCCATGGGGCACATTCAGTTTCTATTTTTCTTCATCAGACTGTAAAACTCCTACACCTCCACACATATCAACTGCAGAACATTGCCACTTGCCTCTCTGAGGATTGGAAATCCCTGCTGTCAACAAAGTATTTGCAATTCTAGAGACAGAAGGTATTTTGAGATTGAACTTTTTGCTGGGTGGTTACAGTGCAATAGTGCCAAACCAAGCCTTGAACGTTCTATTACTTAACCGCAAACCAGCCTTGAGCTTTGTGAGAAGATCAAGAAGCAGGCACCCTATTGGGTACTGGGCTGGCCAAATCATCTCCACAAAATGTAAATGCAGAACAAGAACAACAACTAGAAGGTATAATATCATAACGGTGAATCCTCATCGCAGCTTGAATGTGTTCCCATTTTGATTTTGAAAACAAACCAATGAGCACTTTCTGGTCTTATTGTGGAAAATTCATCAGAGCACATTATTTATTTTAAAAAAAATCCTAATCTTTCATCAAAATGTAATAACTTACTACTAAAATGACTTTCTTATTGGCTGAACAGGCTGTGATATGAGAATATGGAAGTCCACAACACAACTATAACGCTAACACCACAGCTATATTGCTGGAATCACTCTCAGGGCATTTTTTTCCCCAGTTTATAAACAATAAAAGCAATGACAGCCAATCAGATTCCATCAGACTTTGAAGAGCTTGAGCATTTAAGTGGCAGACAACATAATGGCAGCATGTGCTTTCAATAAACAGAACGTTAACGTACATTGGTGTGGATGCTAATATAATTATCGTTCTTGGTATGAATGGGCCTTTAGTCTACGGTCTACGGTAATGCATAGGGCTTTTCACACTTGAAATTGTTAACCCTGTGTCATCCTAAACCCTGGATAAACGGAATCCTGGGTTATCTGTAATCATGTTTCGCACTGCTCATACTATACCTGGGGTTCACTGTTAATCCTGGGTATTCATTAACAGACGTTTAACACTGTACATTCCTAAACCCCGGGTCAGCATTCTTATTTGCGGTGTCACTGTTACTCATTGGACGAACAGCAGGCAACCTGTTCACACGGCTTTTTCCGCGTCTTGCCAGTTATTAAAAAAAAAAAAAAGTCGCCACGTAGGTCTTTAGCCGTTTTAAACCTCATGAGACGCACAAAGGCAAGAAAACAAAGACAAAAGTACAAAAGAAAGAAAACAAGGAGCAAAGTATGTGAAAATTTCTTTGAATTTCTTTTAAGTGAACAATACCTCATCACTCCAGTTCACACGCTTTCCTTCTTTTGACATTTCTTACTTTTCTCTGTCTACACGACGCATGTTTCCTGTTACTGTTTCCTGTAAGCCTCGCTGCACAATTTCTGATTGGCTGTCTGTTGCCAAGCGCCCAGCAGCAACAAGCAAACACCACTCCATTTCACACTGAACAAACTTATCACCGCAATGTGGGGTTAACACCGCAAATGCGGTGCTTAAACCTTCTCCGGAGCAGGGTTCCATAACCCCGGGGAAAAAGCGGTGCTAACACCGCTTTCAAATTACAGGTGTGAAACGTTTCTTTACCCGGGGTTAAAAGCAGTGTTTAGAATGACGATAACCCAGGGTTAAGCTCAGTGTGAAAAGCCCTCATGTTTCTCAAACACCTCGCCAACAGATAACGCAGTAATCTAATGCTGTTAATGTTATATGTGACGAAGGTTATGGCAGTAATAGCAAATAATGATAGATGTGATAAAGCAGCATTATAATTATAAGATGTCAAATTGCTCTAGAGGGTGAACTTGAACTTCAATTTACATACTGGAAAGCCTCAAAAGTCTAAGTTAGCCTTGTTTTAGGTGTTGTCCTCCATATTCAGGTCTGGTTCTATTGTGGAAAGCCCAATTTTCACAATCCAATCAATTTCCAACTGACAAAATCAAGTCTCACCCTACATCAAATCTCATTGAATATGCTATTTCAGTCAGGAAATGTCAAATTATGGTAATAACCCATCATGGAATGCTCACTTTTCACAACCCAATCAATTCCCAATGGACAAAATCAAGCCACACTCTGTATTAATTAAAATACTCAGTTTTAGTCCAAAAAATTGAAGTAACATGGGTTCTGAACGCCTTTTCGTGTTGATTTTTTAACAGAGGAGCTGCTGAACTACAACAATTGGGGTTAATGTCCGGCACATGGTTTTGTTTCATTGGAAATCATCTCTGTTGAGATCGAAACTGGCCGCTGTGGCGGGCCAGACAGAGAGAGAGTGAGGGCTTGACCTGAGCTATGAGAGACTGCGTGCTTCAGCAGCCACGTAATGAAAGAAACATTTCATGCGATTCTCATCATCTCTCCATTACAAGGCAAAAGAGGTGTGCTGATCAGACACAAGCTTGATATCAAACCAAGCCCCTGCAAGCTAAATTAGGCTGACAGTAATCTCAGTGAACACCTCTCAGCATGCTTCATCATATCAGAGAGAGAGAGAGCAGGAAAGCTAAAACTACTCAAATGCACATGAAACTACACCAAATCTAATTAATATGGTTGCAAAACTCAGTACAGAGATTTACAGTGACGCAAAATATGATGTGACGCAAAGATTGAGGAGCCTTGGGTGAGGGTGACGGGTCTGTCCGGTTGCATCAGTTTTATCATACATCATTAGCTTAATTATGGCACAGGCCCAGGCCCTCAGAGGAGTCACTTCAGGACCAGGGTCTCCACACGGCCCCTTACTAATAATAAGAAGCACAAGAAACTGTAGCAAAAGTATCAGCCTAGAGGCAAATCAAGCTATAGACGGAGATGAAGATGCGAAGAGAAAGAGACTTGGAAGATTATAGTTTATTGATGTAAACAACTAAAAAAAAATCCATTGGCACGTCTAAGCAGATACTGGCAGGGAAATAAAGTGCCTAAACTGAACAGAAAGATGGTTGTGTGCAAGGTAGAGGCAAAAGGACACACAAAGTACAACTGTTTTAACAAATGCCACCTTTTTGAATATCTGAATACAGGAATGGGCTGGAAATAAGGAACACCGAGACTTTTCCCAGTGAGTATCAAATTTAGGTTGTTGAATTCATTAAAAAAAAAAAAAAAAAAACTCTACTCAATTCATCAAATAGTATACAAAAAGACGAAGTAAAAGCAATCCATGTGAATTTAAAAAACAAAGAGTCCACCGGAAACAAGTTGGCATTTGTATTGCGATGCATCGTTTCTAACATAGCCTATTTGCATGAGTAAAAAACTATTTATTTATATATCCATATATGACCAATATTTTATATGTACAATAATTTCTCCTCTCTAAACTGTTTCTCAAGCACGTTCTCTCATCACCACTGCTGCTACATGACTGTGACGTATCACAACACTACGGAGAACGAGGCATTAGAAGTCTGAACCAAATAAATATTGATCGATGTCTATCGCATCGGCCACAGTTATGGAGATGAACATCCCTAATGCACATGCACAGAGCACATCAAATATGGTAAACACAGAAGTTCAGCTGAGTTTGCTTGCCACATGAGAACCAGTGAGGGTTTATGATTTTAGAACACAATGAAGAACATTTTTGGTTAAACTAACCATTTAAGTTCTCAAACCAGTGAATCACGAATCAAAACAATTTGAAGTCAACCTTAAGATTCCCATCCCTACAGATTTCAACATGAACAGGTGCTATGACATGTCCTCATCGGCAAAACATGAACAAAATTTGTGATGACCAGTGTAAAGCTTGAGTCATGAAGTAAAACCTTTTGAAAACCACTGCAATAGTTTTTTTTATTATTATTATTATGCATAAGTGATACTATATGATGTGTTGAGAGTTGTGATAGGATGGCTTTAATCTGAATAGATTAGAACTCTTATGCTTTCCATTCTCAAATCTTCTCTGCTTCTTTGGACTCACAAATAAACAACTAGCTGACTATTAAATTACTGAGGCGAAATTTACATTCCACTGCAGTGCATGACTCACATCTAACTTAAAGGCATATCACACACTTTAGTGAGCTAAACTGGCAATGGAAAGCTTTTCTGGCAGACATTCAGATATCAGGCTTACTTGGGTTCATTTTAAATACACAATAGTTGCTTGGGAACGCACACACAGCCTGTGACACGAGCTAGCCCTTGTGGCTAGTGCAAAGTGGCAGGTCATTAGCTTAAATCTGATGTTGTATCAGTAGATAATGGAGGACTGAAGAACATCAGTCAACTTTCTGCTTCATAAAGCACAACTGAAAGCACCATAATGCCTTTGGCTGTAGAGCTGTCAGCAATGAGAGAGATCTTCTGAGCTTATTCATCAATGTAACCCTCACGCTGAGGGCTTCGAGGTTACTGGCAACAAGGAATGCAAACATCTGGTTCATTGCTTCTGAACAAGCAATAAACCGCAAGTGTTCATGCCCTAAGATGGTAGGAGTGGATGAACGGTTGGAGGCAGATTCAAGGATGGATTGGACATGCTAATGATGCAACTGGAGGGTGTTGGATGACATTGCCTTTTTTAATTGATCTAAGACCGTAATCAGTGAAAATGACTAAACAAAACAGATTCTGCTGAACATAGCAAACTGAATTCAGCATGAATATAGGGAAAATGCTCTATAAACCTGGTTTTATGCACAAGATTTTGCAAAATAAGCTTTTATGAAATACTAGAGTATTATGGTAATAATGGATTATACCAGTATTATGGTGTCAAATTACCCGTAGTTTATAACCTATAAACACACACACACACACACACACACACACACACACACACACACACATATACAGTACATACACACACACACAAAAAATGCACATTTCTTAGCAATATCAGTCTTTACATGCAAAATATTTAAAATGTACTGAAAGATCCACTTTAGCACAATCAAACATACTTCAGTATATCTTTAGTTGGACTTCAGCACTACTTCCACACAATTAAAGTGCATTAAGTACAAAATTAGTTGTTCCAGTTTAGCAGACTTTAAATATACCAGTTTAGTATACTAAAAGTACAATTGCAGGGTATTTTTTATTATAAGTACATAGGCTAAATAAGTAAAGGTATTTGTAGTATACTTAGCATGAAATAAATGTATTTGAAATACATTTTCGTATATTGTTTTTTTCACTAGAGTAGTTACTGTTTTCATTCAAAAACAGTCATAGTGCCAAACTCATTACGATTAGTGCAATGATACATAAAGAAAAAGACCAGAGGAGCCTCCCACTGTCTACCTCCATACGTTGCACTGCAATGTTAGCCGTGCACTGAACTCAACCAACAGGGAGCTAAACAGACAGCAGTGAATTTACCAGGATTATAACTGGAAACTCTTTGATATGATGAGCTACTTCAGGAGGACTGCACATCATAACCTTGCTAATGTTCCATTTAACAACTGAGGTAATACTCGCCAACTAAATAGTCAGGGTTATCATGCTCGAAATTGTCAACCGTAGGTGTTCATATAATGATGGTGGTGATATGCTAGCTGGTGGAATGAAAATTGGACAAATTGGATCTCATCTTTACGCACCCCAGGATCCAAACTCTGTCCATTGTTATTGTTATGTTGGTAGGGAAGGATTGGACACGATCCACGCTTATGGGCAGAATGAAAAACCAATCAATGTACTCCACAGTCTGTGAGTGTATAATTCACTTATTAGTAGGAATCAGTAGCTACGTTCACATGCAACCCAATAATCCGACTGACAGCTCACTCAGAATGAAAACACTTCAATCAGAAACTCATTAGACTGAACGCAATCAAATGTATTTCTATCCAACTTAGAGAGATGGTGCAGATGTTAAATAATCCATTAAACAAAATAATAATTTCCAAGTAAACTACCTTCTTAACTGGATTCAAAAATATCATGTGTACACATGAAAATGACTCTCTTCCACCAATCTCTGCTCCGGACTCTCACTCAAAGATTGCTGGTTATTAAGTAAAGTTGGCGACATAAGAAAGCTTGCTTAGCATATTTTTAGATATGTTAGCAAGGCAAACACACCAATTATGCACTGCGGTGCCATGCTGAGTTGTCTAATGTCTTTAGTCAGCAGACCGGGTGTTTTTTTGTTTTTGTTTTTTTTTTCCTGACAGGACTCACAATCTTCTTGCTGTTATGGTAACGATGACAATACATGCTGCTTTTCGAATGCATGCAGACAATCTATACAGAGTTCATGGAAAATAAACAGCAAAACCTGTTGATTTAGAATCTGCAAGCAGAATGAATTGTGAAATTTAAATAAATTACGCAAGGTTATTTTCAAAATTCACTTGGCTCAAAAGAACTGAGGGAATCTGAATGGCCTTGACACTTCTGACAACAGAAGGACATTGGATGTAATGCTAAATTTATATAAATGCATTGTTACCTAATCACAAAAAAGGTGCAAATATTCATGGCAATAATGTAATGCAGGCACCGCTGAAAGTCAGGTGACCCTCAGTAAGCGACACGCTCATAAAGCTGAAGTTTCTTTATGAGACATGAGACAGACCGGAGTTACTTATTGAGAGACATTTGAAGGGGGAGAAAATGTCACATAATTGAATTATGACACAGTGAATTGGGTTTTATCACAGCAAAATCCAATAAAAGGCCGCAGAAGATTAGAGAAGTGACCAAATAAATCTTTAAAAGTAAAATAATTCAAAACAAAGCAATACATTTGTCGCTTCCTGTCAACAAATGATTTATAAAACGATTTGTTTACATTGTTCTTTAAACTGTAAAATTTACTAGGAAACTTTCTCCAGAAAATATCAAACTTTCAGCTCACCACACATGCACGGTTTTCAATTTTTAATGGTATCATGTTTCTGAAAAAAAAAAAAAAAAAAATGGTCTGCAGTTTTGCTGGTGGGAGTGAGAACTGCTGGGCCTCGACACTCACTTCATTATGGACTTAACTTCCCTTGGTCCCTGTGAGGGAGAGCGGATGATGAGAAAGGCTCAGAGAGAGAGAGATGAGAGGATAGAAAGGGAGAGAGGATGAAAAAAAGAGAGAGTACCGCTGTATCTGGGACAACCGTTGACATGACAAAACGGTTCTCTACGCAATAACAGTAAAAGAACGACTCAATTAGTGTGGCTCCTATCTCGGCTCCTTTATCGATCTTCTCCAGATGAAGAACAGCAGACGAGAGAGTTTTCAATCAACCGCTACTTTCTGAAGAAGGACAGTGGTGAGGTTCACGGCGGGTGAAAATCCATGGCTGGAAATATAAATAAATATGCAAAGCGTATATTCCGATGATTGGTAGGCAGGGTGTAGGTTCGTCTGACCCGATTTGGCGCGATTGAAATGCCACTTCTTTCATGATTGTGTCGAATACAATTGCCAGGCCCAAGTCGGACATGAACGGAAAGTGTCCCTGCGGATAGATCAATCGGACAACTCATCAGAGGCAGGGGGCACTCAGGACAATTCAATCGCTTTCAAAATTAACCTTCAAGATAAGAAGGAAAAAAGATGCGACATCCCCAAAGGGAATGTTTTTTGCGGATGGCACGCTGAGCTTAAACGCTACAGCAATCTTTTTAAAACGAAGTGGAAAATAGCATGTAATGAACGTAACTGAATTTGTGCCCGTTCTCACAACGTCATTTCAACATCATTTAAGAAACCAGAGGACAGATGGTTTCTTGGTCTCTGCGGTAATACGGACATTTTCATGCATTTTTCAATTTGTGGACTACACGTGCTTCCCGTAATTCACATCGCCCTCTTGGTTAAGGAAGTAATGGAGGAGCAAATTTTCAAGAGATGTGCGGATGAGAATTTATGTTTCTATTGTTACAGATGTGCGTATGTGAGTATTTGTTGTTGCGCTATCGCCATCTGTCCCCGGCACTGTGTGAGTGATTGGGTGTGTGTGTTTCTGGAAGAGCTCCAGGCGAGGACTCATCTGCTTCATCAGGCCTTCATCAGTCCTTTGACACCGAAAAAGAACAGCGACAAGCGCCCGAAAGCCCAACAAGGCCCCCTACAGCTGAGCACCTCGTCAACATCGCCTTGTGTGTGACGGACATCACACGTCTAACATCATTAGATGAACATCTTGTACCTCTCTTAGGTATCTGTAATTATATTTCATTCCATCTTATACTTGAATTAGTTTATTAAAGGCAGAATGACTCAGAACAATCTTGGTTCTTATTTCTGTTATGGAACATTCTTTGCACTCTGAAGAGATGAGAACCAGATGATACTTTATTATGATCTACCACTATATGTGACCCTGGACCACAAAACCAGTCTTACTGTAAGTGTCAGTTTTTCGAAATTGAGATTTATACATCATCTGAAAGCTGAATAAATAAGCGTTCTATTGATGTATGGTTTGTTAGGATAGAACAACATTTGGCCGAGATACAACTATTTCTAAATCTGGAATCTGAGGGTGCAAAAAAATCAAAATATTGAGAAAAATCACCTTTAAAGTTGTCCAAATGAAGTTCTTAGCAATGCATATTACTAATCAAAAATGAAGTTTTGATATATTTACGGTAAGACATTTACAAAATATCTTCATGGAACATGATCTTTACTTAATATCCTAATGATTTTTGGCATAAAAGAAAAACGGATAATTTTGACCCATACAATGTATTTTTTGGCTATTGCTACAAATATACCCCAGCGACTTAAGACTGGTTTTGTGGTCCAGTGTCACATATGAAACATTACCTGCAATCCCATGATAAAATAATCACACCAATGCAATGTGATGCATACAAAAGAGCTTCAGATTCACGAAAGTTTACAGTTGAACAATATAAAAGAAAAGAAAAGTAGATCAATTTAAATGTTTAAATACTTTCAAAACACTGGAACGAAATGATTTACACATTTATGAAAGAGAAGAAATTAATACTTTAATTTGGCATGGATATATTCCATTGATTAAAAGTGACAATGTACATTTTTACAAAAGATTTCTATTTTAAATAAATGCTGTTCTTTTGAATTTTCCATTCAAAGAATCCTGAAAGAAAAAAAAGTTTTATTAATATTTTGTAATAATATGTTTTAGTCCTCATAGTTTTTAATCAAAATGCAGCCTTGGTGAGCATAAAAGGCTTCTTTCAAAAACATAAAAAAATAAAAATAAAATCTTGCAGAAAAATCTTATGATTATCAATGATTTAGATAACAAAATATCAAACTAAAGCAACAACATTTTGTGAAAAATATTTATAATTGAAATGTGAGCTTTTGTGATATTTTCTGATATTTAGTTTGATGTTTTGTTATATGATAGAATGAAATTCATGTATTTTTAGGAGTCGGATAAATTTGTAGATGAAAGTAGGTAAGCACTTTTAATTTCTAAAAACATGTTAAAACATGTATTTTTAGTTTATAATTACAGCCAGTTATTGGATGTGGGGAGTTTTTCCCTGAAAAACACTACAAGAGAAAATGAAATCATTGAAAAAATAGACTAGCTCAATTCCACAACAGTACATAATTTGGTGACAGGTTCCATAAACATTACTAAGCACCCTAACAGTGAAATAAATCATATAACTGACATGAAATGATCCGTTTAGGCATTTTTGCAAGTGTAATTCAGCTTTGCTTCATCAATCCTGGTTTTCAAATCTGGTTCATCATGCCTTATGGTTAAACTTTAAATAATTTGCACACATAAACATGAATATGCGATAATGTGCAGTGATAATGTGGAAGTGACTAAACAATACTAGGATGTTTCATCATTCATAAAACCCATCTCTGCCATAAATCCTTTCTTACAATTTTTTTTTCCCCCTCCCAACTTCTTTATCCTCTTCGCTATGCTCTCTTGGGTTCTGGCACACCATTATCTGACAGCAATTGATAAATGAAGTAAAGATAAAGGAAAGAGGAGCTAATTAATATAGAGAAGAGCTCCAGGTTGCTCATCGATACAGTGCTTTAAAACACGATCTAACTTAGGAGAGAGAGAAAGAGAGAGAGACAGGGACTGAAAACGAAGAGATCAGGCAATGCGGGCCTCCTTTGAGCCACGCGTGTAATGATCGCAGGAGATAGCAGGGAAATGTCGGATCAACATATCACTTCGCACTCTCCTGTGCGATGCATGTGACCAGATCAGATTTAGCACTTGTATTGGACAGTAGTACACTTAGGAATACAACAACAGACCTTATCTGGCCGAGATTTGTGTCGAAAGGGAAAAATAAAGAGGCCCAAAGGAAAAACTTCATACACCGCGATCAATACCGAAACCAAATTAGACAAGGATATAAAACACCAGAATAGCACTTAACGCATAAAGTGTAACCTATGGTAAAGGACGGAGTGAAAGTAAGGTTATCTAATGAAAATTTCACGAGGATGGTAAAGCAAGATAAAGCCAGTATCATTCATTATTTCAAAAGTTTCTTACACAGATAACTTGAGTCTGGGACAGATCCCATAAGTGTCCTTATACATGAAAGTTAGTCTCGCATAGCCAGACTTTCAGACTGATGGCTGAAAGTCTGGAATCTATGGTAGCTTTCATTGGCCAAGGCCCACCAATGAGGCCGTTTGACTGACATGTCAAACAACCAATCACAGTTCGTTTCGTTCAGCGTCTTGTTTCGGGGCGTGGAAATGTCGCCACAATAACAAACCGGTTTGTGAAACTCTCTGAAGTATTTTAAAGATTCTATGCAGCAAACTTTAAATATTTCGCATACTTTTGAAAATCCAGCGTTTATTTGATTCTGTTAAGCATTTGTCGTCACAGTTGTAAACCCAACAGCTATCTTCTGTCACGAAGGGGTTTGGCGCCACAGCATCTTTGTTTCTAGGCCGGAACGTTAAAGAACACGACACACACGTCTCCCAGAAATCCTGTATAATTCAACCAATCCGACGACGACTTCGAAATTCCTGAAGTGTTTCCACTTTTGTGTGTCATATGCATCAGACGTTTAGCCAACGTTCCATGGGTGTGACGTCTGAGGCTGAGACTACATGAAAGTAGAGTTAAAACAATACCAAAAGTGTTGGTAATCGGTGCCAATTGCAGTAAAGTTTCAGAATTCTCCATAATAAAACTAAGAAATACACTGTTTATATACAGCATATACAGTGGTACCATTGTACCTGTACTTTCTGACATTCAAACATCTATAAATTTAAACAGAACTCATCCTTGTCTCTGAAAACAGCTCAGTGTTTGGTTGAATGGTCATTTCTCATTGCATAAATGGACAGTGCTCAATGTTATGACAAGCTCTCATGTAGGCCTATGGAGCGAGTGTGTGTGTGTGTGTGTGTGTGTGTGTGTGACACTCCAGTGCAGATGATGCAAACTTGAGATCAACTCCAGATCCCTTTTTCACCCTATCATGTTGCATCACTTCTGTTAAAATCAGGGAAGAGGCCAAAATAGCCAAACAACCACTTGTAAATTTCAATGAGCATCTTCCTGCACATGGTCCTATGCATACTTTATTTAAACTCGACCAACGAGTCTGCTGTACCGTTGAACAGATCAAAGTAAAAGACTAGATTGAGGCACACAACAACCTTTCTGACTAACAAAAAAACTAATGACACATTGTAAGCAAATTATCAAAAGCATCTGTCGAGTGCCTCTTCCACTGAGGTCTTGCATTAGTCAATGAAAAGGCTAACAAATGGAAGCTCTCATACTAATTGGATATATAGTCCTCTATGAGGTTTCTCGGAAAAAGATCACAGGGCCAGTTTAAAAAAGTAATATCAAAAGCTAACATTTAGACACTGACTATACAACACAGATATCATTGGGGATCCCCTGCATAGGGATTATTTATTTATTCATTCGTTCTTTGCTTAAATTCAGGAATTCAGGGATATTTGGTGTCGCTTGATCTAATAGAGATCAAAGCTCACTGGATGATGTGTTTGTACATGGACATTTCGGTGGGGTTTGATGGCGATTTTTATCTTCATATGTTCATTAATGAGATTAAAGAAGATTGTAACCTTTGCTTGCTATATTGGGCTGGCTCTTATTGCCTGTGTTTGGAACAAATGGGAAATGTGATTCCCTCAGGCCTGAGACAGCCGAGAAGGGACGACTGATCATTATACACTAACATCACCAGCACAATGGAGATGACAGGGGCATGGAGGCCCCAAAGGATACAAATGATGGAGTATGTGCGAGGTGGAAGCGAGAGTATATTTGTGTGTTTGTACTCATATATAAAGGCCAGAGTCGTGCTTAATGCTGAGCAGACAGTGGCGCAGACAGTAATGAGGAGAGCAGAAAGAGGGCTTCTCATCCTCCAGCCTTAACCTCTCTTTCACTTTTTCATTACCCTACCGCATCTTTCCATCCCGCTTTATTCACTAGCATGCTCTCCCCATGCTCCTGCGAGAGTCTCTGGCCATGAAACAGGACACAACGAGCCAACAGGATTTGCAGCCCATCCGCTGAAGATGTTGGATAAGATATGAGTGATTGTGGAAACAGAACACGTACTGAAACGACAGATTTTCAGATAAAATGAGCTTTCATGCATTTACACTGAAATATAAATACAATATATTCTAAATGATAAAAAAAGATTAAATATTAAAATTACAAAATATAAAAATAAACCCTAATGTTTAACACTCAAAAGTAAAAGTTATTTATATTTCTAACAAATGGTGTTTTGTAAACATTCTATTCATAATGATTGATGTATGTTACAAGTTCAATACTTTCAAAAAATAAAAAATAAAAAATTTGTGGACACTTCATGCAATCAGTTACATCATTGTCTGGCTTTCAACATGGGCCAGTTCTGAGAGAGGCTGGCAGATTCCCCGGTCAAGCACCAGCACCATTTCAGTGTAAGAGAGGCATATTCAATCCCATGATGCCCTGAGCAAACATGTGTCATCTCCAGGACAGAATGACTGAGTTGTACCTCCAAGATAACACATTAATGTGCTGCACGGGACCTCAAACATTCATGTTCACAGCAGTTCGACCAACAGAACTGACACACAACAACATTTGTTTCAGATTTACCTTGCAGCAGCCAGCAAATAGTATCAAGCTCCAGCGCTGGCTCCTAGTTAACCTCAAATACACATCACACAACCCAGTGCTGGAGCCTTCTCTACCCAGGGCAGGTGAAATCCCCACCGGTCACAATTACCCAGCCAAGCACCTTCATCAAACACCCAGCGCCTGGGAGCATATCTGACGCGCCACAGCCCTAATTCACTCCCACTCCAAACTACACTGCATAGGGACCAAATAGCCACGAGCAAAAACATCTATCCATCCACGTCTCCCACATCTAACTTTGGAGGGAGGGGGTGGGATAATGGCGTTGTTTAGCCGTTGCCATTTGGATTCGACTAGCAGGTGCTTTCGGCTTTTTCGAAAACCGTGGCAAATGTGTAATGTTTTATTCATGTTCCGTGATAAAACTTTGCAATGTGCCATGTGTGGTGTAAGTTCAAGAGTAAAGAGTTCTCTATCGCTCATTTTCCACATTTCTGTGTCGTAAATAAAGAACTTGAACAATGCCTATTGATGGAGACTGACTTATGTAATCCAGGTGTTACAAAATGTGTCCACTCTCCACGTACTTCTACGGTACTGCCTTCATCTATCAACCTAACCATTATAAATATAAAAAGAGAGGCTGTTTTAATAGGGTTGGAATGGGAGGAAAAAGGCTTGGGGAGCAAATGCCCCATGTCCGAGGAAAAAAGGAGAGAAAGTAAGAAAGTGAGAGTGGGAGACAGTTCAAGAGTGCCTCTCCTTTGAGCTGTCAGTGAAGGTAGCTTTTGTGAGTAAGAATAAAATAAATCTTGTATATCAAAGGACTGCATATATACAATGCATTTGCCTCCCTGCAGACTCTAAAGGAAGGGTTACACGGTCTGATGGTACATCAGCTTAAACTCTCCATGCTTCAGTTTCAAAGTCAACTATAAAATACTGCAATTCTAGCTGTACTTTAAAAATGTTCCGAGTTCAAAAAAAGCTAAGCTTGACAGCATTATTTCACATAATGTCGATTACTCAGACATAATTTCACCCAACCCTTGGTTCAAAACTGAACATTGTCGGAACTGGAGGGTTTAAAGGAAAAACAAGCTCACATCTGTGTTAAAGTACTAACATCAATTTCTTTCTTAAAAAATGCACATTTTTTTGAGCTGTAAAATTTTTGAAATCATCATTACAGTAGGCTCACACTGGAGGTGGACGAACTATTCATCACCAACGTAATATCTTCAAGTTACTTCAAGTAAACAAGTTACAAAACCTCCCTTCTTTGCATCCTTGCACAAACATTCTGGAAAAGGTTTAAGTTAAGGTTAAAGTTAGCTACAGCTTTACACAGGTTAGTATTTAATTCTGTTCGTCTCATGTTAACACTATAATATTTAATTCTAGTGGCTATAAATAGTGTATTTTAATGTGTATTGCCTGCCTTGGTTGCTTTCACTGAAAGTGTATTTTTGCTTCAAAAATATTTTTGGAGGTAATCAACATCATGCAACAACTGCTGTCAGCTAAGCTTAATTTGTATTGAACCTCAGAACATTCCTTAAATACATTCCTATACTAGAAGAGTGGTGTACCTCAGGTGTCAGTTTTAGGACCATTTGAATTATTAGTTTTCCAGTTCATTTTTGCAGCTTTTTATGACAGGCGTGGGTGGGTTGATTCCGACCACTAATCAGCTGGTAAATTAATGAGAATGATTTGAAGGAGACAAGGGAAAAGATTCCCAAAACAAACAAATCAAACATTTCCGATGGAAGATAGAAGGCAACTGCGTATTTAGGGGTGGTGATGGCGCAGTGGATAAGACACATGCCTTTGGTGTGAGAGACCCGGGTTCGAATCCACTGTGTGACACCAATGTGTCCCTGAGCAAGACACTTAACCCCTAGTTGCTCCAGAGGCGTGCGACCTCTGACATATATAGCAATTGTAAGTCGCTTTGGATAAAAGCGTCAGCTAAATGAATAAATGTAAATGTAAATATTTCATCCCGCCAGAGGATCCAATAATTAACATTCCCATTAATATTCCTTCCACAGAGCCTGGGTGGCTGTGAACGCTTCTGTGAAATGCAAATCGCTGTACACAGAGGCTCCAGAATGGGAACTGTGTGACTGCAGGGGAGGGCCGCCACTCTGCCCCAATAGAGCTTAGAAAATTTCAGGTACCCCATTGATGACAGGAGGGCTGGAGAGACAGGAGGAGACTGGAAAGATACACTTCAACTTATAGACTTTGAAAATATTCAACACAATCTTTCCGCCTCCTTTATCTAATCAAGTATGATTCAGTGGGCAAAATAATGTAGCATAAATGCATATTTTTGTGTTGTTTGGCAACAATAAATGTTGCCCATTGTGTTTCATCCTTTTCTTTCCTGTTTTCTTTTGCTGATAAATTCATAGAAAAACAAAAGTGTATCTTTCATCTGAGAACAATATGAATATGAAGTGATTCAATCTTTAGATGAAATCACTTTCTGCATGTGCGTAGTGTTGCTGCTTCGAGCTAGAATACTCGAAGAGCAAGGTGTGCTATTAAATCCCAGCACTCCTGTTTTCTGACACACAATGAATATGATACTAGATGCATTTTGGTTCACATTATTATAAAGACAGTTCTGTTATGAAGATGTCAGTGTGCATCCTGATTACAAACAAACTGAGCTGAAACCAAATCAGGTGCATATTGACATGTGTGCCTACAACAAATACAAGAATATTATCAGCAACGTGCTAAGAATTCCAGTCTGCTTCGAAAAAGGATCATTATCTGAGAAACAACTCCTCGGCTCGTAAAAGCTGCAAGAAAAAGGATCTTGCGCTCCAGAGCGAGTAATCAACAGGAGGAGGACAGCATGTGTGTGTCTGGGGGAGAAAAGCATTGGTGAAAAGATTAGTTATGAGGTGTGTGTGTGTCTGTCTTGGTGTGTTTACAATTCCAGAGCTGAAAAGTGTGACTGTAGCGAAGATATTGATCAGAGCACAAGCTCGTAATGATGGTAAAAAGAACTGGGTTCAGCCGCAAACCCACAGTCTTTTGTGGTGCCTAAGGAGTCAACAAAATCTCACACGGAGGAAACTTCAAAGAGCGGAAAAGTAATACTAAATTGAGAACTGTAATGAAGTTAAAGGAGAGCAACTTTAACTTTTTATTTCTTATCACACTCTCAAATCACCTTTTTATTACTCTTTTATGGTTGAAGTAAAATAACTTTGGGTATTTACATTTTTGGTTCGGATGAACAGAATCATTCCTACCTTGGGATCGGCAGTGAGAAGCTTGAAGGCTGCGTACACCTGGTTCTCCTTTACACCTCCACCCAGGTCCAAGAAGTTAGCAGGCTTTCCACCATGCAAGTCGATAATATCACATGTTGCCATAGCAAGGCCAGCACCGTTAACTGTGGATACAGACCATGTTTTGGACATTAAAATATTAGCTCAGTTAAAAATGATCACTGTGTCATCATTTACTGACCCTTCCAAAATAAAAAATTCCTGATAATTTACTCACCCTCATGTCATGCAAGACATTCATGTCTTTCTTCAGTCGAAAAGAAATTAAGGTTTTTGAGGAAAACATTCCAGGATTTCTTCTTCCATATAGTGGACTTCAATGGGACCCAACGGGTTGAAGGTCCAAAGTGTAGTTTCAATCAATGCAGTTTCAAAGTGCTCTACACGATCACAACCAAGGAATAAGTTTTCCTCAAAAAAAAAACATAATTTCTTTGCGACTGAAGAAAGAAAGACATGAACATCTAGGATGAGATAGGGGTTATGGAAGTGAACTAGTGGACAGGAACCTCCAGGCTTCAAAAATGACAAGTCCATGATAAAAAAATTCTAACTATATACAAATATATCTATACAACTATATGCCATGCCTTCTGAAGCTATATGATAAATTTGCCTGTTGAATAGAGGAAATTAAAGTCATTATTCACTTTAGTAACTAAGTTGAAATCATTAATCAGATAAGTGAGATTTGTAAAAGAATCATTGGGTCAGAATGGATCAATTGATTTATTAAAAGAATCAATTGATCCATTTTGACCCAATGATTCTTTTACAAATCTCACTTATCTGATTAATGATTTCAACTTAGTTACTAAAGTGAATAATGACTTTAATTTCACTTTTAACATTTCACAACCCCAGTCCTAAATGACCCTCACTATATTGAAAAGAATATTCAGTATAATGATACGCAATATAACGGGCAGATTTTTTGTAATTTCACATCCCAACCCCAATGAAAACATAGCTCAGCTCTAAATCTGCTGCCCACTGCTTTCCAAGGAAAGCGAATTGTGTTTGACTTAAAGTATACAGAGTGTCAAGAGTGGTTGTAGTATCTGTGTTAGCCGGCCTGGTGAGTCCCATCTCGTCGTGCTTTGAGCTGTAAGGCAGCCAACTGATTCAGCCATTTCCTGCTCATCCCAGCTTCACACATCTCTCCTTATTCTGTTCTTCAGCGCTGAGCTAACGTGTTGGCACAGGCTCCGACACTTGACTCAATAAAGTGAAATTCAGCTGAACAGCTGTGGCGTTGCCGGTTTACAAAGCTTTTAAGGTGTAAACTAACTGCAAGTAAATTGTGCGTGAGTGCGTTTGTGTCTACACGACAAGGTCAGTTAGAGTCACTTCTGCGCTCATCTTGTCTATACGCTTCTTTCTTGGCGCTTTGCTGTGAGAGCCGGGATTTATAATGAGGGACCACTTAAATGCGTAGACTAACAATCATCTTGGTTGAGTCGTTTTTCCGGAAGATTCCTGCTAATTAGAGCCCATCGGTTCAGGCAGGTCCCTTATGGAGCTGTTAGAGAGCTGCTGGAGATGATGACTGGATCGGTGCCTGTTTGGTAACACTTTCACAAAATCCTGTTCTCAAGACTAAAATAAACACGTTGGAAACTACTAAGAAGAGCATTTCTAAAGCTGGATTTGAAATATCCCTTGAGACACGAGCTTGATGTGGAACAGGTTTCTGAAAGCTTTGAAATTTCAAGTTCATTTGGTAGGCTGTTCATTATTTCATGTAGAAGTTCATCTGGTATTTTAGTATATGAAAGATTAAAACAAACCAAAACAGGCTATGTTTCCATCCAGTCCGATGTACTTGAGATCATATTTGGCTGCTTCGGTCTCCAAGGGGTCGCTCTCCGCGGTATCGTCCATGGCGAACACAGCTTTCTGTCTGAACTCTGCATTGTCGTCAAAGTTGATTTTAGCATCAAAGCAAACCACTGTGGACAGACAGCAGAAAAGTGTTGGAACATACTGTCATATACTGCATTTCAATGCACTTTTGTGTCAAACTCATACAAAAGTATACAGGGAAATATAAACAAACAGCAAAGTTAAATTTCAAAGTTTACAGGTCATTTTGTACTATTCCAAAAACTGCAGTTCACACAAACAAATTGAACAAATCTAATTAATTCTGTAATAATTCTGGATTAAAATCAATTTGACATTTTTGTAAGGATTAAATGTAAATTCCTACACCTTTCTTTTATTCTTTCACCTTTATTTTATTTTATTCTGTTTGTATACACACATAGTACTATTCAAAAGTTTGGGGGTCTCAGTAAGTTTTATTTTATTTATTTATTTATTTTTTCATTTATTTTAATTTATTGATCATTATTGATTTTATTGATTTATTTATTGATTTTAATCATTATTGATTTTTTTGTGAAAAGAAATAAATACTATTATTCAGCAAGGATGCATTAAATTGATTAAAAGTGACAATAAAGACACTTATAATGTTACAAAATATTTATATTTTAGAAAAAAAATAAATGCAGTTCACTTTAAAATATTCAATATCTCAAATTTGATAATACTGGCTAATTTGATTATTATGTTTATTAATGTATGATTATTAATGTATTTTTATGACTTCATAAAACATTAATCCATGACACGATTGGAATTGCAGAAAGTATATGACATTCACTGATTTAGGAGGGCGTTCCAATGGTCAATGTTTCTATTTTACAGTTGGTCACAATTCAGACATGTCCAATTTGTTCAATATGAGTTTTTTCAAAGCACCTGTTATCATTCAAATATAGATCTAGTACATGTGGCAAATTGGTGACGGCAGTTCCAAATCGAATAATTTATGAAAGGGAAAAGGGAGCTACATATAAGTAAACACAGTCATACAGCGCTGATGACAAAAGCCCATAGTTACAACATGATCTTTACTGACACTATGTACGTCTATAGACCTCATTTTGTGCAGCAGGAGCATCTTATACAACAAACATCCAAACAAACACAGAAGCTGTATCAGAAAATTAGCTTGGGAATAGAGTTTTCTGTGACTGTCTTGGCCGTATGTGACCAGACCCAGCAAGTCTCTCATTTGTAGTGTTTTGCAGCCTCTCGAGCCTGCAAGGACTCGGCGCTCGCTAACAAAGCTAATCTGTGTAGGGAAGTACACTGGGTTCACTGAGCTATTAACAACTCAACTTTACACTGTTACCAGGAGAGTTTCACTTACTTTTGCAGGGAACTATGGGTAAAGAACAGATAAGGAAAGAAGATGAATGCAATGCAGAGACAGTAACAAAGAAACTAGATCAGTTTCACCACCGCAAGCTGACAAAACAGTGGGAGTTTTTTGTGTTTAATGAAAACATGCAGTTTGATAATATGTTTGAAAGTGCTTTAAGTACGAGACCAAGACAGCTCTTGTCACTTTTGACAAATAAAACAAAGCAAACAGTGCATCTAAAGACAGCCAAAGCCATTTGTTGACTTTTGTTTTGATGCTGCTGTCAAGAAAATATCACGATTAATGCCAGTGTTTCCTGAAAAGCTCTATTATGATTTTCATAGCCAAAACAAACTAAGCAAAAGAATAAATGAAAGCCTGAAATAAAGACAAACGTACAGAGAAATATAAAGAGTTAAGAACAATAAAGAAAGGTAAAAAATAAATATTAAAAATGTAAGGTTAAAAATTAAATAAAATGAGAAAAGACAATAATAACAAAGGAAAAAAGAACAGAAAAAATACAACAAAAAGTAAAAAGAAAACTATTATATATTAATTATATATTATTATATTACTGTTATATACTAATCACTACAAATGTAAATAAAATAACAGGAAAAATAATGAATAAATTAATAAAACTATTAATTAAAAATACACACACACACACACACACACATATATATATATATACATATATATAATTAAATAAAAAAAAATATGAATTAAAAATTAAAATAAAATAAAATGAGAAAAGACAACAAAATAAAAAGGAAATTAAAAGAACAAAAATACAGAAAGGAAAAAAGTAGAGAAAATGTGGTGGAACTTTTGTGACGGTCCCTATGAGGACTAAATCATTTTGCCATTATGGTGGAGGGCCGAGATGATTTCTCTCCCCTTCTTTAATTTGACAGGCTAATACTGCAGGCATTACCCTCTCTGGACCTACTGTATGTAATTTCATACCAATAAACGTTACAACATCCTACATCATTTCCTAACAGGTACCTATAAAAAAAGCAAATGGAAATGGTATTGGGAGTAGTATTTGGTCATATTACGAACATATTTGTGCCAGGGTTACGTGGGAGAAGCCCTGTAAAGTTTTGCTGAGGCAACACTCTCCATATCCAAGAGTTTGATATAAACATTAGTGTGAAATGACATTTATCCTTGGAAGCTGCAAGGTCCTATTTGGATCTTTACAGAAGCTCTTATGCAATCCGTGAGCAAGTGTTTTTGTCTGTCATTCACGCACAGACACACACACACACACGCACGTCTTACCTTGTCCCTCAGGTGTTTCTCCAAGCGGATTGACTTCGACTTGAGTGGCGTCGACTTTGAGGAACAGATCATAGAGTCGCTTAATCTGATCTGCAGCCTGTGACAGAAGCACAGAGAGCACTAATTACCCAGCTGCACAGCTCTGAGAGCTTATATAAGCCATTCAAACTACCTTGACATCTCTCAAGCACATCTGAAGACAAATATTTATACATTCTGGGCTATATACTGTACACTGTGCAATAATGAGGACCAGACACTTGCTCCGCTGGTCAGAACGGTCGCTGGAAAGACAATGAGAAGTTGCCGTGGAAAACTTCAAACGTGACAGAAATTGATTTGGAGACGGTAGGGCCATTAACTCAGCAGGGAGTCACGGTGGCAGTTAATGCGTCCCTGCTGAGAGACATGGCAACGTCCAGCAGCTCTCTCCAATTCCCAGCGGCTATGCAAATCAGGCTTACGACTGGAAAACGGCTGGAAATTGGATAGTGAGATTTGCTAGTTATATGAGATTTTGTAATACATTGATTTGTTGATGATTTTTCTATTTTGTGCTTTTTAGAACAATTTCACAATACTGTTATACATATTTTTTAATCCATAGGTTCTGTAACTTTTCATACTTTCATGGAAGATTTCATATTTTTGCATGTCATAATTTTGTGACATTTAAATAGTATTTGAAATGTAATTGTTTGGAATATTTAACATTTCATCCTTTTTTGTACATTTTACAATAATTTTATATTTCATGTGATACTTTTACGTGATAATTTTATACTTCTGTAACACTGTTGTGAAAGATTTTATAATAATTCATACTTCCAGCTTTATTTTTTAATCTGTTCTGCAAAGATTTCCTAATACTTCATACTTTCGTAATTTCATAGTACTTTGTTACATTTTCTTATACATTTCACAATACCGTCATATTTCATATATTTGTAATATTTCTGCATATATTACATGTCTCATATTTTTGTAACACTTTCATGGATCACTTCATACTTTGTAAACATACAATTTTTATATTTTGACTTTTTTTAGTATTCCAATACTCTTTGTGAGTTTCACATTTCATAAAACTTACATGAATGATTTAGTAGTTTTGTATTTTGCCTTTTAGTAATGAATTTGTTGATTTCCTAATATTTTTTTTGTATTTCCTGTTTGTAATACTTCTGTGGATTATAATACTATTTTATAGGACTGAATTAAGATTTCATAATGCTTTTACACTTGGTAACAAAATTTAAGCATTTTGGCTTTCTTAACTAAATTTTGCCATCATATTTCATGTTTGCAATACTTTTGTAGAGTTTGAATATTTCATAATTTTACAACACTTTTATGGAAGATTACATAATGATGTATACAGTACTTTGTAACATCTTAACTTTCCAGGGGTGCAAACTCGTCAGGGGTGAAAAAGGTGACAAACTAAACTAACAACCCCCCCCTCCCCCAAACCCCTTAATACGAGGTGACATTTGACTTAAACTGATTTACAGATGTACATTTTCTTTTTACCTTTGTAAACGCATTTTTCGAATATTATTAAATGTATGCAGTGTTTCCTCTAGGATATTTTCCAGCTGTGGTGGCAGGACTATTTCCCATGGACCATGCCCCCTCCCCACCCAAGAACCACATGCACTCAGAATTGAATTTATTTTAACTAAAAAAGACAATTAAATAGTAAATAATAAAATAAATAAATTAATGACAATCAATAGCACAAACAAAAACAATAACAAGATAGAAATTAAATTATACTTAATTTGTACTTAAATTTTTAACTATAAACCATTTCTAACTATAATCTATTCAACTGTAAAATAACACTGGATAGTCTTCACTGTATAATGAAGGACAGCAGCAGGTTTATTTAGGCTGCTGTCTCTTTAAGACCTCATCCACGGATCTAATATGTTACACATGGCTCCATGCTTTCTTTTCTTTTTAGGAGTGCTTGTCCTCCTAATTTCAAAAAAATTTAGGAGCACCTTCTGATCAATAATCAAAAATTCGGATCAAAAATTAGCCTTCCTAGTACGATGTGACATTTGACTCCTTAAAGTGACTTACAGGGGTATTGTCTTTTTACCTTTGCAATGGCATCATTTTCATCTGTCAATTTCAAAAAATTGTTTATAAGCTTTTTAAAATTTCTATTTAAAACAATATAATAAATAGAATAAGACAAATAAGTTACCAATCATATGAAATTAGTATCAATAAAAAAAAATTGTACTACAGAGGTGGCACAGAAGAACTCAAAAGTGGCTTGTAGGTAACTTTTCAGACGTTTAATGAGGCTCAGAGGTGGCATGAGTGCAATTAAATTGATAGATTCATGTGGAGATTAATTTTTTTAAATATAAAATTTTGAATACAGAAATATTAAATGATTTAGGCTAAATAACTGAAATTATACGCTAAAAATGAAACTGAACCACCAGCAGGTGGCGGCAAGTCACTGATTTTTTCACTGAATCATTCATTCAATTGATTCGTTCGAACGGTTGATTCATTCAGGAATGAAGCAAGTGACTGTCTTTATGAATGGGTAATCATGAATCACTGACTCACTAGATTCTTCAAAAACGCACTTTCATTCATTCATTCAGCTGTTACTTTATATGGAATTATTTTCGTTGATGATATAGAGCAAAATCATGCAGTACTTGTTTATTGAGCTGTTGTATTAAATCAGTATCACATTTGCAAACTTCCTTAATTATTAAAAGCTGTCACTCTCCTTATCGCGATCTCTGAGCGCACAGAAAATGAGAGCGCGAGTTCTCAAGACTCAAAACAAAGCACGTGCAAATGTGATGCATTCCATCGGAACCTGCGGGAATGAGTAGAATTATTATTAATATCCGCAATCCCGCGCCGAAATTCAAGTTCTGCTCTGTGTTCTCTGCTAATAACCCGACTGTGAATGATGCGAGCGGCGTTATGTTGTCAGTGAGAAGCTGCAGCCGTTGGCGGGGAAGATATTTGGTGTGAACAACAACAATGCGCTACATGTTTCTTTTCCCCTCATTTTTTTTCCAATTAACGGAAATCCGTCGTAGCGACGGAGAACTTTAATCCATGCTGTTACAGGCTGACACTTAGCGCGGCCTCCACTTGAGCTGAGTGATACTAATATCACTGTACATTAAACGGTATGCTTTACTTGTAGGTCGAGCAGTTCTCAAGTCGACTTCATGTCAGAGAAATAGATTACTGATATGTGAGACAAATGTTAAGGTTGAGACTGAGGAGCATTTTTGCAAAGGGTAGCGAACTGATGTAGCGATAACATAACTTACAATCTTCATAGCTATCGCAACAGCAGCCTCACGCAAAACAAAACAAACAAAAAAACAAAAAACAGCAGCCTCACGCGGTAAACACCATTTAAACTGGAACACCATAATTTACAGCAGATACAAATGCATTCCGTCCGAGATATGTACAGTTGCCTGCAGCGTCTAAAAGTTAGGCTTCAGGAGTGAGATTGGTTGGATGATGAGGGAAACAACATTAAGGTAAGCCAATCAGAGGCAGAGTAGGGCGGGGCCATTCCTTTGCCAACAGAGGGAAAAAACGCTACAGGTGACGTGACAGACGACTCGCAGATATGACGACGATTTTTTTTTTACAGATCTACACGATTCACGTGAATGACCTATTTCAAGGTGAAAACGGCGAATTTCGCCGAAAGGTGACAAGTTTGCACCCCTGCTTTCTGTAACAGTTCTGAATTTTAATAAAATCTGATTTTTCAAAACACATTTTTGCAATATTTTCAGGTCTACTGCTTTGTAAGGCTTTTTTATGTTGTTTAAATCTTTTTTTTTTATCTCTTACGCAAAAGAAAAAAATCATATATATTATATATATATATATATATATATATATATATATATATATACACATACATACGTATCTACTGTGCCTTTAAGCCTTCTGTGCAAAAACGAGGGATCCTTTTTGACAAATTAAAATTCATGCTCAATCACAGTAATCTTCTAATTCACGAAAAGGTAAATGTTATTATTTGTAAAAAGTTCACAAATCTATTTATTTTTGTTCATTCTTTCATTAATTTCATTACTAAAGGCAGCATCTGAATCAGTTTACCACAGCTAAGGTTTGACGAGAAGCTAAGACAGGAAAGATAACTGACTGCTTATTGCTCTACACTTTGCTTTTTCATGTGCTTTCTGAAGGCATGTCATCCAAACAAATTCTACTTTCAAAGCGCTTAAGAGCTAAAATGACATCTCCCTTTCCCATAGCCAACGGAAGCGCTTTTGATAATGAGCGCATGCTGACAGAAAACATTGTAGCACTGCTCTCATCAGCACGCACAGCCGAGCGCCGGCTCTTTGTCATATCGCTGCACTTCAAAGTGGTGAAGCTGAGTTAACGCTATACTGCATCCCAAACATTCTAATTAGCACTGACTCAAATAGATGCTCGCAAAAGATGCGCTGTAAAAGCATGACTTTAGAAGAGCCAAACTGACAAGCCAGACATTTAGCAGTAATTTCTATAATGCCAAGCTTCTCCAATGTCTGTACAGACAAAATCATACACTTGTATACACAGATAAACAATGTTGAGAGATTCTATAAGTTAACATGATTTAGCCTAATTATGACATCAGCTACTACAGATTCCTTTAAATGACTTTAAATGTAAGGTTGTAAAACACTGATTCTTTACAAACTTTACTTGCCATTATTTTTAATAGGAATATTTCTTCTATATGTCCTGAAGGGAGATGAGGTTAATATTAAAAATATGCCTTTAAGAGGTTTCATAGATGCCACCCTACTTTTTGTCAACAGTGTTTATATATAAAATCAACAGATGGATCTGAAAATAATTGATAAATCATATTGTAATCTCAATTCACATCTGTACAAATATTTCAGACTTTCATAACACTAATGAATCATTTCATTCTTTTTAACAAATGCTGTCAAACAATTAATTGTAATTAATCGCATTCAAAATAAAGTTTTTATTCACATAATATATGGGTATGTACTGTGTATATTTGTTATGTATATATAAATACACAGAAATGCATGTATATATTTAAGAAAAATGTTATGTTTATATATTAAATACATTTATATATAATATAAATTATATGAATATAAATATATACATGTAAATGCAAACGTTTGTCTTTCATTAACATTTTGTATACTTCCTATATTTCCATATATTTCATGTTTTTGTAATACTTCTGTATATTGTAATAAATTTGATGATTTCATAGTTATTTCAGACTTTGTAACATAAAATTTAAATATTTTGACCTTCTGGAACAATTTAGTAGATTTTGCAATGCTTTCACATTTCATACATTGGTAATACTTAAATTTTGTAATTCACTTTCTTAAATTCCCTCCTAAATTCCCAAAAATATAAAGAGCAATAGGGTAAATGTTAAGTGTCCATAAATATTTGTACAGTTATCTGAACGCTAGATTTATCAATACTTATAACATACCATTTTTGTATTTGACTCACATTAAGTGACAGGCAAGGAAAAAACGCACATTTTGTGAAAATGAGGAAACAGGAGTCACTCAGAGACCCTGTACGAGGCCTTGGTATAAATCTCATTAAATCTTACAGATTTAAACTCGTGTTTATCGTTTACGGCGAAGGTAGTCACAGCAAATCTGTGACCTGTTTATAGGTGGCAGTTTATGTGAACGATGCACCAGCACGAACTGTTGGTGACCGGTGAAGTCTGCTGAGGCCTAAATGCGTACAAGAAATGTTTAATGATTGTATTGGCAGAGTCATCATGTCCATTACTCTCGCTTTTTCCATGAGCGAAATGGAGACATAGCGGACGGTTGGGGGGAGGTGACGTAAGGTGAGGGCCGCTGTGCTTAACGACACACACACTCTAACGGCACAATCTCTTTGGCAGCGATTCAGTCCAAACCCATTACCTGTCTCTCCAACGGTCCTTTGAATCCCAAATTAGCTGCCATACGTAGCGCCTGGTCGTCTCGGACCCCCTCGAAAATATCTATGACTTCCTGAGGCAAGAGACGGGAGAGAGAAAGCAAGAGAAAACCAACCATCAGCTAAAATTTGACACAAAGCGGATGTTCGTATTAAAATCAAGAGAGCTGCAATTAAGTGCTGGCACGCAGCCAAACTGAAACGAGAAAAAGACGAGAGCTGGAGAACAATGGCTTAGCAATTATAAGGCCATCTCTAAAAGATCACTCATACACAGAGACAGACACAGACAAGAGAGATAATGCAAAACCAGACATCACAAAGAGCTACAAGAATGAGAAGCAGCGGTTACATGCCTTAATATGAGTTTATCTGTGAAAGAAGTCCATTAAAAGAGTCAAAAAAAAAAGAAAAGAAAAGTGGATCACATACAATGGTGGACAAGGCTATTATACAAAAAAAGCCTTCTGTGCAAAAAGTGGTATGCAAAATAATTTTCATAGAGATTTCAAGGAATTTAAACTGTGTATTTGTCTATAAAATTCTCCAAAAAACAAACAAACCAACAAAAAACCCTGTGATTTAAATGCAGCTTAGTGAAGTATCTGGCTTTATGTATTTCAATTAATTTTGCTTCAAAAGTGGGTAAGTTTGACGTTGTGATTATCTGTGTTTGAATTGTTGAGTTCTTTTTTGAAAAATTATTGTAATGTGTTGGATATTATTATGTATTTAAATCTAATGTCTGGGTTTGTTTGGTGATGCAGCAGGTCTCTAATCCAAGAAAGTTTCTCCCATGGGAGAAATTACAAAAAGCTTAACCTACATCAGAGACATTTATTATTGACATTACCACAACTTTTAATATATGGCATTTCCATACATTTTCCAGCTCAATTTAACCATTCTAAAATGCTCACTTTTTAAACGGTTCTAAAAATAAATAAATAAATAAATACTTCAGCTTCTATATTTTGTTTGTAGCAACTTATATTTCTGTAGACTTTTATTTTTTTATAAGCAAGTTTATTTCAACACCCAGCCCCCCCCCATCACAAAGTAACTCACTCCTACAACACCTTTTCAATCAGATAGAACTGAGATACCTTGAAGATGAGCTCTGGCGTGGTGGCAGCCACTTCCTCTATGTCCACACCCCCCTGAGGGCTGCCCACCATCACGGGTCCATTACAGGAACGGTCCATCAGGATGGCGAAATATGTTTCCCTGGAGATATCCAGAGCTTCTGCAACCATCACCTGCTCAGCACAAACACCAAACAAACACCAGGTGAGACGGGATTCATCATTGCGTGTTATCTATTCATTAAGGTGTATTAACATGTGGTGTATGACTTATTTCTGAAGCAGGGCACAGGTTTACTGGCTGCAGGTCCTACAGCTACATCTAATACTGGATAACCAGCCATCATGAAGCTCGATGAGACATGGCAAGTGGATAAAGACAGAACCACCAATAATGGGGCTGAAATAACAACTAATAAAAAGGTGATGGAAGAGAAGTGACACAAAAAAGGATGAGGGAAGGAAGCAGGAGGAAAAGCAAGGGGAGACAAAGGTTTGGTGCCAGCGTTTGTGTGCTTGAGATGTTCCATAACACTCAATAGAGCCATAACAATCAAATGGATTATGTAGGTTTGAGTTTCGCCTGCAACACACCCCGATTCTATTTCTCACCATTAGGTATTACTGTCCCCTTTTCACTAACCAATAAATGGTGCAAAGACTAAAAAACAAAACAAGACAAAACAAATCACACAAATAAAACAAAAGAAAATACACCCAGACAAGAAAAACTAAAATAAAAGTAGGGGAGACGAGGTGTAACATTTTTACATTCAGTAACAGACGACTGTCCCCTCTTCACTGTTAAATAACACACACACACACAGATATAGATGTACTACAGACATGGATGGATGGATGGACGGATGGATAGAGTTTTCCATTAGCAACAGTGTACATGAATCTGAGGTGTCATTGTCATTCATGTTAACATTTAACCAACAAACTTGAAAATACAATTATCATCAGAACTTACATTATGGCCATTTTATTTAAAAAATATTTTTAGTTGAACATTTCACACCAAAAGGGGAAATCACACTCAGGAAGGAAAAGAACGCTACTGAGCGTGTGTTAAATAAGTGTCATCACTCTTACTTGTATAAGACTGAAGAAATTTACAGTGTTACAACTGCCCCGGTCTCCCCTACACTCCAATCTCCAGCACCCGAGTCCATTTTTATCCCTTTCAGCTTGTGAAGGAGCCAACAAGAAAGCCAAACGTTTGCACCCTTGTTCATTCTATTTCCTGAATTGTCCTTCCATCTATTTTATCCTTTACTCTATTTCCTCACTTCACAGTGTATTACGGCAGAAAAGGAAGAGAGAAGGCCAACAAGACAGACTGCGCTAACATAGTTGGGTGAAAAACGGCACATTAACGCAGAGTCCTGATGGCACACTGACAGCTCACAAGCAGCATTCCTCTCTGAAACTGACAACACAATTACATCCTTTTAACACCACTCATATTCAAACCCTCATTCATATTCAATCCCCTCTAGGGCTGAGAGCTATAAAGAGTACAAAATAAAATCTATTCGATACATATTTATGTATGTATTTCAACCAAACAGCCATCAGCCATTGACCTACATGTATATACAGCAACAACAACAAAATTATTTACACACACACTACCACCAATATTTTATATTGTTTTTGAATGATGTCTCTTATGTTCACTAAGGATGCATTTATTTGCCACAAAATAAAGTCAGAACTGTTATATTGTACAGTAATATTCTTTTTACATTTATTTTAAAATGTCATTTATTTCTGTGGTGGTAAAGCTGAATTTTCAGAATCATTCTGTATTATACATCTTTCCACATGACCAGTTTTTTCTCATATATTATATGAATCAAATATCTAGGTCCTAATCACTGCTGTGAAGTAAGACAACATCTTCTGAAGGCTTAAAGGCAGACACAGTTTTACAAAACATACTTTTTCCTCTCAATAAACCGATACTGTATTCTGAATTCATGAGGAAAACCTCATTATACAATAACGCATCCATGTGAGAAGGAAACCAGAGGGCTCTTGAATAGCAAATGTGACACTCTCTCAAATGCAGCGAGAGAAGTTTGTGTGGGGGGGGGATGCCACACGCTCGAGCTGGCATTTCTAAAGCATTTATTTATTTTTCGCTTATATCTCATCTCTGTTCCTCCTCACCCCCTCCCTTTATGAATACATCCTACTCTTCCAGCCGTGCACTTCCACCCCCCGTGGCTGTATCTCGGGCAGGAAAAAGACAAAAATGGGATGCTGTCATTGTGCAAAAAATTTTCGGGGCGGTCGCGTGCGGGGAAGCTGGCGGGAATAAAAGCGGATGATAATGGGGAGCTCTAGGCCGCGTTTAAAGATGAGAGGACAAACATGTGCTAAGTACAGGAAGCCATCATTACCTCCTGAGGGGGAGAGAGATAAACAGTGATAAACATACGAGGTGGTTGTAGGAGAACGCCGGTCTGTGTGGGAGTCAGACATAGAGAGAAGCAGAGAAAGAGGGAGGAAAATGATATTTCTGCTTGTTAGTGACACATGGAAATGGCTGTTTATCAACATTCCCTGCACACTGAGGTCTGACTCACATGCTTTATTCATCTCAATGACCTACGAAACCTAACTCAGCTAACAGCAAAAGAATATTTCTTTCTTTAAAAAGTGACAGAAAGGAAAAAAATGTGTATCTTTAAGTAGTATTATACAGTTTTCTCCTGCAGCCAGGAAGACGAGGAGAACGAAGAAAGAGAAAGAGAAAGAGAGGATTTCATTTCCAAGTGCAAAAGCGATTATTTATTCAAAGGAACAACATTAAAAAAAAAGAGATGATATGCCAGAGATAAGCAAAGTGCTTTCTTTAATACCGTTTTCACTTTCACTCCTTCCTTAGGGGTCTGTTTGGTGGTCAGACTGAAGCCGAGCATCTTACCGGCCAACTCTCCAACAACAGCAGGACTGCAATAGAGACACATTTTTATACTTTTCATTCATTGTGATACAGGTCACAGTAATACATAAATGCATGTATGTATGTATGTATGTATGTTTCTCAAACTTAGATTCACTTACAGTTGATCCAGTTGGATCATGATTTTTGTATAGAGTGTTTCTGAAATGTTTTTTTTAGAATAACATTATTAATTATAGAATACTATTAATTTATACATCAAAACTCTGTTGTAAATATGTATGTCTTTAAATACAGTATCTTTAGTTGTCATATGAACAACTAATCTGTAACAAACTATTGTAAGTAACACAAACCTAAAATATACACTCTCAATTAATTTTAAATTGACTCTGCTCAGTGACGGAGTCAGTTGTGAACTCAAAGGAATGAAAGGGGAATGATTATAGAATACTCTACATGACTTTAGGCCTGACTCGCCGACAGTTTTCTGGAGATCGCAGACACATGACTGACGATACATGGTGTGAATTATCAAAGACACCATCTGAGACAGGTACTGATGCCTGAGAAATATTTCCCAGGCTAAATATCTGAACGTGTCTGTGATGAGTTTTGACTGAAAATGACATCGGTGATGATCTTCAGCCAATGAGAGAGAATCACAGAACAAGGGAATTTTCAGGGGGAGGACTCGTAGTTTTACAAGATTTCCTTTATCATTTCTTGCGCACGCATTTTGTAAATGAAAGATGTCGGGAATTCTTCCGAGGTAAATATTCTGTAATATGTGAGCCCTAGTCACTGATACATCCTGTAATGTACAAACCCCAGCAACTTCAAGATACCCAAAACAATCATTTAGTGTAATAGTGTATGGGCTGCATAAATGAGTGAGTTTGTTTCTAATCGCTAACTCATGAACAAGTTTGACTGTTTCGTGAATTCTTTTTGACTAAAAGAATCAATTCATAGGAGTTATTTTTTTCCAGATCAGACAATGCGGCTCTCGCTGTATGTCCATTGTTGCATGCAGATAGGGGTGGGTGATAAAACGGTAACGATAATTAGTGTGATATAATTTTCCTCGATTAAACGATAACAAGAGTTTGATAATTGTTCGATAAAATGTTTATGCGCCAAAAGCGGAACGAAGAAGCGCTGTGCATTTGAACTGCACCACACAAACCATTTATCTGCTCGATTCAAAGTTTAAACGGCAGCGTAGCGCGAGTTTACTAGAGCAGATGCGTTTACTTGCTGATAAGTAAATGCACTCGCTGTGGCATCCAGTGTGAAGCACTCGAATTTAGCGAACAACTCAAATGACTCGGTAATTTAAACTATAAATCAGATGAAACAGCACTGACAAACAGGAGAAACACTATGCGCAACGAAGAAGTCAGAAGATTTTCAATCTACAAATCACCACCATTTACTATGCATTTACTGTAGTAACACTAACTGCACCATGATATTAGGGCAAAATCTGGCATATTCATATTGAATGTATTATATTATTAAATGTAGACATATTACATGTATTACAGGAGTAATGGAATATAGATATTTTAGTGTATTTATACTAAGTGTATTTAGATTACTGTTTTCATACAAATCCCTAGAAACCATACAGTTGCATTTTTACCATGGTATTGAGATGCTATATGTGTGGTTTTAACTGTGGTTATCATGATCTAAATGTATACTACTGTGGAAGACCAATGGTTAATTAATAAAACTCAAACAATCAGCATAATTATAAAAAAGAGGTTGTTTAATTTTTACATCTGCATCCTAACTCAAGCTACTACTATTGTAGAGATTTCTGTAATATTATTAATATTGTAGCCTGCACTGCAAACTATGTTGAAAATACATGTCAAAGTCAGGCAACACAAACCTGTTTCTTGATTTGAAACAATATCACCTATTAGAACATGCAGAAACTAAGAAATTATTTTTTTCTATTAAGATATTTATTTTGTTACAGAAAAAAAAATGACAAAGTGTAAAGAGTTTAAAAAAAGTGTTTGTCATGTTCTGATTTGATCATAAAGAGTAGTTTAAAGTCACAATTAATTGTTTGGTTTCTACAACTTTCAATTTGGAGCAAAAATTCTGCCTTTAAACTGGAAAGAAATAAAGATTTGGAATTTATCGTGATAATTATCGATATCAACTGATATGAAAAATTTGATCATGATTTTTTGGGGCCATATCGCCCAGCCCTATATGCAGGAAACACTGATGCAAGATGATACCTGATCAAACTGTATGTGGACCCAAGTTTTCCCAGACTATGTATTTTCACAACTGTAGGGGTGTGTGATATATCTCGTCTGTGATAATATCGTAATTGTTGTTTTAAGGATGTGCGATTTGACATTATCGAGTGTTTTGCAAAAACCATTCAAAACACCCCCACAGAATGCACGCATACATTACGTGAAGTCTAAACTAGTGCGTGTAAGCATTTACAGTGCATTCTTTCACTGCATGATTCTGTCTATTAAAATACATTTAGAATGATCACAAATTCAAGACATGACAGAAAATGTATATATTTATGCCATTTCATATAGTTAATTTCACACGAAAGAGTGCCGTTTTTTCTCCAAAAATGACTATGATTACAAATGTGATATTGATTTTTTTACAACAGTTCAATAAACAAGAAGTTAATTAAGAGACTTACATTTTAGACACCATATTTCCCGTTTTTGCGCTATTTCGACAACAAAAATTATTCCAAACAAAGCCACTACGCTGTTTTGCATCTCTGAGCAACACGACTGTGTTTCGTTCCGTTTAAATGATTCGGTTCAATCGCAATGACTCACTTATTAACAGTGAATTGCTGCCTCCTACTGGCGATTTTAATTTCACATTTAAAGTATATTTTTATTATTTAAAATATCAGTATTCAACGTTTTATGTTTAATAGATCAAACCATTATTTATGCATTTGTAATTGCAAGTTAAATGCATTCATGTTCTGCATTAAACAGTGTGTAAATACATCTAAATGCCACTTAAGATAAGACACAGCTTCTGTGTTTCCTCTGCATTGCAAAGATGAATTTCGTTGATACTTACTTCATTTTCTTGGAGCCCAAACATCTTATTATTCAAATTCACTGATTAAAGGGTTACTCCACCCAAAAATGAAAATTTTTGTCATTAAAGGCAGGGTAAGCGATTTTTCAGAAACGTTTTAGAAAACTGAGTCGGGGCCGAGTACCAAAACAAACTTGTAGCCAATCAGCAGTAAGGGGCGTGTCTACTCATGATATGGAGGAGAGAGCGTTCAGTGAACAGACGAGCCGAGCGACAGAAAGACAGAGATGGCAGATAAAAAAAAAAAACAGAAAAGGAAAACGTCTGCGGAACGATAAGGCAAGAAGTAGGGCCCGTGTAAATATCGGATCAGCTTTCCAGTGCTGGAGAGAACTCAACGAGCGCAAGGCCTGCGATCGGACACCGAGCTTTCGGACGTGTGTATTTCAGGCGAGAATGTAGTTGTTTAAAACTCAAATCTCCGGTTTATTTATAAAATCAGCGCCTATTTAAAAATCTGCTTGGCTGATTTCGGAGACGTGAGCTCCACGCGATCACCGGGCGCTCAGTGCTCATGTATCCCAAAGAGAGGAGCATAACCTCGGCTAGTCCTTCTGACATTTGCCGCTGGCTCTGATGTCTCGGTAGTGGTTAAACATAAGATAAAATTTGTTTTGGGTAAATCTAACAGGTAATCTTTGGTTTTTATTCTATTGTTCTATTAATATATGAAAATGAAAACTGGCAATGTTTGATATATTTCGTTTCATTGTAATGTATGTACGTTCCCTGCGGCTATTAACATGTTTGAATGAAAACGAAAAGAGGCAGTGGTGTTTGATATATTTCGTCTGTAAATACAGTGAGGAAGATTGCAGCAGCCAAGGCAAGCTGACTTAAGTTATCAAGTACACTGCTCTTTGCAGAATTACCAGACTTGCGTCGTTCCGTCCGCAGGAGTTCACACTCCCGAGTCTAACTCGCGAAGTCCGAACAACCGAGGATGCAAGTCCGAAATTTGCGTACCTGGTATTGAGAAACACGCGCAGACCTAACATTACGTCACCAGACTATTTGCCTAATCTTCTCGGTACTTCAGACCGCAATGGAAACACAGACAGCAACAGGTCTGGGGGAAAAAAAGTTCCTGGGACGTTCTAGGCAATTTCGGTGGAAAAGCGGCTTATGTTTCACTGAACGAATCGTTGCCTGGGTTGCATAGGCTACGTATATGTGGGGCGGATCTATCAAAACAGGGGCGAAACCCTTTTGGGGTAGGGGCGTGTTTGTTTTGGTGATTTCAAATATCAATATTGGCTTCCATAAATCGCTTACCCTGCCTTTAATCACTTACCCCATGTCGTTCAAACCCGTAAAAGCTTTGTTCGTCTTCGGAACACAATTTAAGATATTTTGAATGAAAACAGGGAGGCGTGTGACTGTCCCATTGACTGCCAAGTAAATACCACTGTCAAGGCCCAGAAAAGTATGAAAGACGTCGTAGTCCATCTGCCATCAGTGGTTCAATCTGAATTTAATGATGCGATAAGAACACTTTTTTGCGCAAAGAAAACAAAAACAACGACTTTATTCAACAATTCATCTCCTCTTTGTCAGCGTAGCGCCATTTTGGAGAATATCCATTGGACGCAAATAGCATATGCTGTTCTTTGTGGCACGGCCGTAATTATCGTTGTCGATAAAATCCCAGAAAATATTGAGATATTATTTTCTGTCAATTTCGCACACCCCTACGCAACTGTGATTATTTTATTCAGTTAATGCATGTGCGCTAATATAAAGAGCTGTGGTGCTCATGCTAATTTGCTGATCACGTAGTTCTATCTCTCTCTGCATCATCTTTTTATTGTACTACAAATAACAATGGTACAGGCCAACAAAAAAAAGAAGTTTTAGTTTAAGAAACACATACTAGCAAACTCTAGAGGATCTCTCAGGGCCACAAAAAGCGCTGTGCTCATTTGCTAGATAAAACAGATCAGGCTGCGTTTCAGAGTGTTTTCTCTGGACGATTCTCTTCATCCCGAATGCCAAAGTACACTACGTGACAGTGATACACGACGCAGGCATTCAGTCATAAATCAGCCCCTACTTGAGGAAAACTCATGGCTTTCTGGTAAAGTTTTCAGAGATTGCTATATTTCAAACGTCTCCCTCATTCTCAAGGGTTTTTTCACAACATTTTTATAGTTTCTATAACACTTATAATTTGTTCAGCTGAGGAATCCATCATTCCACATTACAACTGAGGTTTAAGGACATCACAATTGCTGAGGGTAGAGTGATATTCTGCTCTATATTCTTGGTGAGAAATACAGGGTGTCAAAGAATGACTGGGGTTTTAAAAGAAATGAAAGACAGGAAAGCAGAATCTATTCTTTCTCAGAAAATGGTTCTAGGCAGGTACTCACTCTTTTGTTAAATGCACCCCTCCTTTCAGGCCACTGTCGAACACTCCTTTGCCTCTTCCTCCCGCTAAAATTTGAGCTTTCAGGACAATCTCCTTCGCTTCTAAAGTGACAAAAGTGATAATAAAAAAGGTTAGAGCCTCAAGATACCAAAAAAGTGCTCCAGATACAATGCAGTGCTTAGCGGGTGGCGCAGGTTCGAATCTGGCCTTTAAGAGACTCACACAGTACATAACCTCAACAAACACACAGACAAACAAGCAAGAGAAAAACAAATGAGATCGGAAGTGGAGTTGGTGTTTTCAGCTGCAATTAGATTTTAAATATTACGCTGATCTCCACAGGCATGTTTTGATGATGCGTCTTCCAGAGCGGTTGGCAATTCTGCCATTATTTCTTTCATCACGGAAACATCACTGAGATGGAAGCACACGGCTGAGGAAATAATAGCTTGTCATGAGACACTATGTTGAAACATTTGATCAATATTGTGGTATATGAATCATTTTATCCAATTTTGTGAAAAAGACCATATATTGCGACTGTAGAGTGACTGAGATTAAAAGAACCTCAGAGATATTTTTTTCTTTTTTTTATTACCCTACCAGGGTGGACAATTTATATAGTCTCTATACCTGACATTTTTTACGCACATTTTCCAAAATGTAAGCTGGAGTACCTAACTGAAAAAGTGCTGTGTAACATACCTGAAAAAGCAAAACAAAAAACCAAATCTGGAATATTTTTTACTTCTAAAAACAAATAAATAATTGAATAAATTAACTAATTAATAATTAAGAAATTGAATTATTACATTTTTAATAATTTAATAGTAACAAAGAAAACATAAGAAAGAAAGAAAAAGAAAGAGAACTGTATGTTCTGTAATAAAACTATCAAAATTGTTTTTGACACTTTTTGTCTAGTGTCACCAATATAAGCACTCAGTTTGTTTAAATCTTGTCACATTTCCACGGCATCCAGCCTCATCACCTCAGAGGTTTGAACCAGAACAATGAATTGGTACATGGAATAATGACTTCACAAAGTCATTAACGTCTTCACATTACCATAAAAGGCTGAGAACTAAAAATGTATTAAAAGATGAACCGTAATGTCCTGCAGGCATCTGGGAAATAAACAGGAAAAAAAAGAGAAAAGAAGAAAAATCTGAAAAATCAGAAGAGCTAGTGACTGACAGGTGCTCTAAACCAATTGAAGCACCTGGAAGACAAAAGCGGAGCTCTGTCAAAATATAAATATTAATTATAAATATGCTTTTAATTAATTTAGTGCTGAAAAGTATCGATACAGAATAGGGGTGGGCAATATGACTAAAATCTTATACCACAATATGAGTAATTGTGTTTCACAGTAACTATATATACAGTACAGGTCAAAAGTTTGGAAACATTACTATTTGTAATGTTTTTGAAAGAAGTCTCTTCTGCTCATCAAGCCTGCATTTATTT
>JAFVLL020033099.1:0-14662 GCA_021397915.2 Tor tambroides
ATTTTATACAGTTAATGAACACAACTTGCTACTACAGTTTTTTACTACTCTTAAATGTATTTAAATTTTATTTGTTTACTTTTCATCAATTTATTAAATTTCTAACATTATCATTTCCAATAGAGTAATAATAGAATAAGTCATCAAAGCGATTAAATTACACACATGGAAGCAGGTGAATTATGTATTGACCAAACAAAAAACAAATAAATAAATAACCCTGTATAAAAACTCTTTGTTTCTTATCATGTAATATCTTTAAAAAAGTTAATTTTGTAAAGAAATTTTGATTCATGTACACACATGTGGCTACAAAACTAATTTCTAGCATTCAAGCATAAGCTTTTATATCGGCTTTGAGATCACGAGAGGACTGGCCATCGCTCACCCTGCTTTCTACTGTAGATACTGTACTGTCATTGGCCATTTACAAAAATCCTTATTGGTCGACCACTAATAAACAATATCATCATCATCATCAGGTTTAGGTGGACTAACAGCTTTAATAGCTTCTATTATAATCAGTTTATGAATAATGAATTGATAGCTTGTAGATATGCATTAAATAGGGCATGTTTCAGAGTAAACTGGCACTGTAGCGGTTATGTTTTTATGTGTGTGTACCTGGTCGAGGGAGCAGAAGTGACCGTCCTGCTTGTGTAGATTGGGAGGGCACTGCAAACACAAACACACACACACACACACACACACACACATAAAGAAAGATTCAATAAAAACATGGATAATCAGGCCGTTATATGTGTTTGAAATAGTGCTGATACTGCATGTCACTGACCAGCCCTGAGTCTCCTGAGCACATCTCTGAAATATCACAGTCATTTACTGCATAGCGACACGAGTGACCTCGAGGATAGAACTGTGACAGAGAGAGAAAGAGAGACAGCTTTCACATACACCTTTTGAAAAATAAGTCTGCTTAATTGTATTCAATGTGCAACCACAACAAACTAGTGCTGTCAAAAGATTAATCGTGATTAATTGCATCCAAAATAAAAGTTTTTGTTTACATAATATATGTGTGTGTGTACTGTGTATATTTATTATGCATATATAAATACACACACATACAGTATATATTTTGAAAATATTTACATGCATATATTTATATTTAATATATAAACAACATATTTTTCTTAAAATATATATGCATGTGTGTGTATTTATATATACATAATAAATATACACAGTACACACACACATATATTATGTAAACAAAACCTTTTTATTTTGGGTGCAATTAATCACGATTAATCGTTTGATAGCACTACAACAAACATATTAAAAAATACATTATCAATAAATTAATATACATTTAAAAAACTGTATGACTCTCACCAGACATGTGTTACTGCAGCAGGGTCCGTCGCTGCAGTGAGCACCGTTAGACAGAGAACACTTTTTACAGCACTCTTTAATGCACCCCTATAACACACACACACACACACACACACACACACATACACACAGCTGAATACTGTAGGCCTGTATAATATTGATGTTTAAAACACAGAGGTTATTTGAGTGCTGTCTAGTGTATCATGTGAACTCACTTCTCTTGGTCCACAGTCACACTCTTCTCCCACTTCCACATATCCATTTCCACACTCTGTGTCTTCAAACAGCTGCAGAACATGCATGCAAAAACAGGCATCACAATCTTGATGAAGAGATTTGCAAACAGCTGAGCCAAACAGATGTGATATGAACCGTCCTGAAGTTCAGCAGATGAACTCAGTTACAGCTAAAGGCGTTTGGAAGGATGGAGTCATATATATGGACATTATCTGTATTAACTAAATATGATTTCACGATATAGATATGATTAAAAAAAAGATACAAGAATATTCAAATATTAATTAAAATGTGGTCATATTTAGATTAGGCATGTAGACACATTAACCTGTTAACCACATTAAAAAAATAAACTGTATTCGTAGATAATATAATATTAATGAACTAAAATGTCACTTAAGTGTCCTTAAAGAGAGACACTTCCATGACTGTTTCTTAACACACTTAAGTACACTTTGTAAAAATGTCAAATTAAAAGTTTAACTAGTATATTTTAAATCAGTATGTTTTAACAAATTTTTGTCATGCTTTTAAGCAAACTTATTTTGATGTGTTGACTAACATACTAAAGCACATGTAAAGTACTGGATTATTCAATATTACATTTTAAATGTACTAAATTGTAGCTTCATCATTACAAATGCGTAATTACAAATATATTTAAAAACATGAAGTTTCAATAGAAATGACATTAAAGTATATTTTAGTTTTTTAATACAGTATATGATTGTCAGTACATTCTGCAATGCACTTTAAACATATTTCAAAGACAATAGAAGTAATTATGAAATTACATAAAGATGTACATCCTACTTAAGTGGGCTAAAAACACTCTAAAATTCAACTAATTGCATTTAACATCAATTTCGACTATAATATATTTTCATTTTCATTTTCATTCAAGTGTCTGAAACATTACACTCAAGTATATTCTTTTAAAATATATTATTTGCAAAAGTATGTACTCTTTTTTTAAGTGAAGTGTACTTCTTTTCCTCAAGGGAAAAAAATTAGATACAGTTCACCAATGGAAGAAACACATTTTTCGAGAGAGGAAGAGACTTGACTCCTGTCATGTACGTGTAAACCTGGCAAACTTTGATAATAAGCACAAGGAAACCAGAAAAAAAAAAACCTTATACTTTCTCATTCTGAATCTTGTTACTTTTGAATAAATACTGATGAAGGTGATGTTAATGGTGATGTCTGACCTTGCTGGGTTTGTTAAAGAGGCAGGATCCTCCTCCCTTCAACAGGAACTCTTTAAAATCAGTGATACTGCACTTAGAGAAAGTCCGTGGGTGCTGAACCCTGAGAAGAGAGACAAATGCAGGGAGAAATCTTTCATAGCTGACGTAAAGAAGCCAAAGTTCACACTTTGAGGGATTGTTTGTCTCTATTTCTGTTCTGTCATGCAAATGACATGCATTCCACTGACAGACCCATTGAGATGCATAATATTTAAAATACTCATTATATTAATAAGAAATAACAACACTGTGTACATTCGATGATAATTTGATATCACACACATGCACAAAATCTATAAAACACACAGTGTGTATCAGCAGGTGAGCTGATGTTAATTATATTTTAAATTCTATTGTATGTTTGTGTGTAGTAAGTAATGATGTTTATAGGTGGCCACGTAGTGATGTCAAAACTGAACGGACACACACACACACACACACACACACACACACACACACACACACACACACACACACACACACACACACACACACAAACTTGTTTGTTTTGTGGTTTACGGGGACTCTCCATAGGCGTAATGGTTTTTATACCGTACAAACTGTATGTACTATTGCTCTACACCAACCCTACACCTAAACCTACCTCTTACAGGAAACTTTGTGCATTTTTAGATTTTCAAAAAAACACCATTTACTATGTTTTTTAAGCCTTTTGAATTACGGGGACATAGGCAGTGTCCTCATAAACCACCTTCAAATTGTAATACCTCTGTCACACCCATGTCATTAAACAATTTTTGTCCCCGTAAACCACAAAAACCAGTACACACACACACACACACACACACACATACAGGAGTCATAATGATAGTATACTTTATATAGACTTGTCATTGTTGATCCCTACATATCACAAAATGTATGTGTGGATCATCTTACCCAGTGTCCTCCATGATACAGCCCACCCATGAGTTCATGCACCCACAATCCTCTGAGAATAACAGAACACACACACACACACACACACACATCCAATCAATCAGTCATTTCTTAATATTTTATGTCAGTATCAAAGTAGTTATGTAAGCAAGACTTTTAAATGAGTGTGTACTTCTCTTTGATGCTGAATCCCATTGAATACCAAGATTCTGAGCCAAACTCTGGGCCAGCAGTGGTGCCATCGTCCACGTAGAGCCAAACTGCACAGACATCACACACACACACACACACACACACACACACACGAATAAAGCAACTATGAAAGAATACACTTCATCTGAGTTTAAAGTTTGCATGAAATAGAAGTTGCAATTGCTCTTTTTCCCTATTCTTTTTGTTGAATAAAATCAACACTTTTATTCAACAATGACATTTTAAACTAACCAAAAGTGACGGTAAGACATTTATAATTTTATAAACAGATCTATATTTGAAATAAATACTGTTCTTTTGAATTTTCTATTCAGCATAGAATTCTGAAAAAGTATCATGATTTCCACAAAAAAATTAAGCAGCACAACTGTTTTCAATATTATTAATAATAAGAAGAAATGTTTCTTGAGCAGCAAATCAGAATATTGGAATGATTTCTGAAGAATCATGTGACACTGAAGACTGGAGTAATGATGCTGAAAATTCAACTTTGCATCACAGGCATATATTACATTTTAAAATAGATTGAAATAGAAAACAATTATTTTAAATTATAATATTTCACATTATTACAGTTCTTACTGTATTTTTGAACAAGTTCATTCAGTCTTGTTGAGCATAAGAGACTCAAAAACATTTAAAAAAAAATCTTACCTACCCCAAATGTTTGAATATTAATGTCATTTTTGTAGACATTTTATGTGATTTTGGTACACTGAGAGTTAGGTGACTGTGTAAAACAAGCTGTAGTAGTGTAGTAGTGAAAATTTCCTTTTGATACTTTTTGACGAGTTGGACATTTGCTGTCATGTGATTTACTCACCTCAATGATACCAATCCCACGACTGACAGAACACACCCCTCCAAAATACGCTAGGCTGCTCCGAGCATAGTGAAACGTCACGTTACTGCAGACACACATGGAGGGTCCATTATGCACACTTCACTTCCACACATGTGATGTATGTGTGAGCAGTTAATATTAACAAATATGAACTCACGAGAACAGATGCACTGCATCTGCGTGCTGCCTGATGTGCTGCTGTCGGTATTTGGAAAAGTTTCGCAGCATTTCGAATGGAATCACACTAACGGGAATGTGATCCTTGTCCGTCCAGATCTCCACAGCGACCAGCACCACACGTGTGTTCAGGTGTTCTTTAAAGATCTTCCATCAGACAGACAGAAAGAGTGGAGAAAGTTAGTTTATTGCAATCCCCTCATTCTTCCTTACTTCCTGTCTACCTACAAATAAAACTAAAGGTGAACTGTCCCATAATTCCCATTCATTGATACATACATCAATAAATATGCTAATGTTTTGAGGTATACTTGGTATAAAATAAACGTATTTTAAATCAGTTACGGCGTATGTAACTGGTTAATTTTATGAACCACCAGTTGCAACAAATTGAACTCCAAAAATAATGATTATTTCAAACAGGTTTCCTGAACACTTTTCCAACACTTTCCCATCTGCCATATATATATATATATATATATATATATGAAGAGTTCAGATGCAAAAGTCGTCTGGAATTTTGATCTAAAATAAGCATTTTTTTATCAGGCTCCTATGTTTAGGTTCAGTAAATGTATTCTAATGGCAATGTATAGGTCCTTTTCTATGCAATTAAAGTGAAATAACTAAACACAAATATAGGAGCCTGATAAAAATGCTCATTTTAGAAGAAAATTTCAGCATTTCTATCACACTCTCTCTTCTTTAAAGGTCCACAAACCACTAGAGGTTTCTGAAACCCAGCTCTATATTGTTAAATTAATTATTAACACAAACTGTTCACTGTAAACTGATCAGTAAGGTTGTTTTAATAACACTGAACTCACAGCATCCACCAGGTTGACCACAGATTTGGCATGGTTGCGTGTTTGTTGCTTGGTCCTCACTCTCTTAAACTGTGGGAGAATATTTACATAGTTACAATTATATAAACATCAAATCAAAAGATCAAACACTCAAACTTAGCACACTTAAATCATCACTTGCAACACTAATACTGGATTCACTGCTAAACAATCGATCAGGAGGACACACAGCTTAAGAGAAGCAGAGCGCCCTCTAGTAGAGACGATGAACACAGACTCGCTCAAGAAGGACATACACAAGACTGGATAAACATTCTTATCACACAATAGTCCCACTCCTATCCTAAAAACACCACTCTATCAATAAACCCTTGTGAAAAAGACGTGTGCTTAACTGTTTTGAATGTGCACTTGTAGTGTACTTCAAATTTTAATAGTAGCCTATATTTTTAAAAACTGTATTTGCAGATAATATAATATTAATGAAATCCAAGGCACCACATGTACTAAAAGAGAGTAAAATTTTATCACTACGTTTCTTAAAACACTTTTTAAAAAGTACACTTTTTTAAAATAATGTCAAAAATGTAAAGAAAAATATCTGTATCAGTCGAGCCAGTCTCATGAAAATGGGTATACTGTAAATAGTGCGCCAAATAAAAACAAAAACTCGTGGTATTGATACGCAAAAATTGACTTTGGCGTGCATATAATACGCAGTTTTCGCGTGCATATGATACGAAATTTGTCGGCGTGCATAAAATAAGCAGTTTTCGCTTACATATGATACGCATCTACCCCAAAACAACCCTAATCCAACCCATTGCATAGCATATACAAGCCAAAGTCAATTTTTGCGTATCAATACCACGAGTTTTTGTTTTTATTTGGCGTACTATTTATACGCGCTTTCATGAGATCGGGTTGTGATCAGTCATATTATAATCTGTTGTTCTGCTTTCAAGAAATAGGCCTTCACTTATTTTGATGTGTCTTACTAACATATTAAAGCACATGTACTGGAGTATTATTCAATAGTATATTTAAAGTTATGGTAACACTTTATTTTAAGGTGTCCTTGGTGCTACACGTTACATGTTCTTATTATAATAACAATAAATTATGCATAATTGCATGTAAGTAACCAAACCATAATCTTAACCCTAACCATATATTAAGTACATGAAGTTAGTTAATATTACTCAGTACTTAATAGTATAATTCCATTGTAACAAGGACACCTTAAAATAAGGTGTAACCAAAGTTTTTATTATATTTAAAATGTAGGCTACTAAACTGCAGCTCCATCATTACAAATACGTATACAAAAATATATTTAAAAACATGACGTACAAGTTTAAAAAGAAATGGTATTGAAGTATATTTTAGTTTATCATAAATGCTTGTCAGTACATTCAGCAGTAGTTTAACCATATTTCAAAAACAATAAAATTATGCAATTACATATAAAGATGTACTTAAGTCATATTGAAGTGTGTCAAAAAATAGCAATTAACATGCAAATAAATGTCCGAAAACATTACATTGCACTTGCAAGTGAATTCTAACTAAGTACATTATTAAAAGTTTAAAAGTATGCTAAAGTGTACTTGTTTTTCACAAAGGTAATTAGAAGCCCAATGATACTTTCACAAACAGTGCTAATATTGTCAAACAGCATTTAAACACACCATGCTGTGGTCAATGACGATCATCAGTTCAATGTACTTCATCTCCTCAAACACGTTCCTGGGCATCTGGAAGAGAAACAGGATAAAAAAACATGGCTCAGCTTATTTCCCATCTTACAAATGCTGTATGAATGCTCCTCACAAACAGATAAAAGTGTCCTGCACTTTCAGACATCATAAACCCTCATAATGGGATGCTGTTACTTTCGTGGGATGAAAGAATGTGCATTGTTCTGGATCAAAGTTCTTGGCTGGATCCCAATTTACAAACTTCTACAACATACTAATATAATTTATAAGCTTCAATTTAATTAATGGCCTCAAGACTGGCTGCTTCCTGCACACTGAAAGCATGCAGTTTTCACAGAGATGGAAAAGGGCAGAAACTACTGTTCAAAAGTTTGTGGTCAGCAAGATTTTTTTTATGTTTTGGAAAGTTTCACCAAGGCTACATAAAAAATATAGCAAAACAATAATACTATGAAATAACTGTTTGTATTTGAATATATTTTAAAATGTAATGTATTTCGGTCTTTAGTGTCACATGATACTTCAGAAATCATTCTAATATGTTGATTGAAACACCTCTTATTATCAATGATGAAAACAGTTGTGCTGTTTAATTTATTTATTTATTTATTTTTTTGTGGAAACTGTGACACTATTTCAGGATTCTGTGATGAATATGAAGTTTGTTTATTTGAAATAGATTTGTTTTTTGTACTGTAAAATTGTAATGTCTTTACTGTGTCTATTAATCAACTTAATGCGTCCTTTCTGACTACAAACATGAATTTATTTATTTCAAAATGGGGTTTTTCCATGACAAATAAAACTGATTGACTGATACATAATAGCTACAGAAGTATCAATTTTTTCAAAATCGTAAAAATGTCTATGTGAATCCAAACCTTTTGCACACCATTATTCGTAAATATTACTAGTTCATAAAACTAAATCAAATAATTAACGCATGTAACAAATGACCTAATTCGTTCATAATTGCTTGATGTTTTACGTTCATGCATTTAAAACTACTCTGGCAGCTTTGACCTTTTGTCTGCATTTTTCTAACACTGAAAAGTTGAGTCACGAACTCCTCCTCCTCAGCAATGCCACGGCTTGTGTGCAACATTAACCCAAAAAGCATGAACGGATGCATATTTCTGAAATCCATCATGCTGATTTTAATTGACTAAAATTTAGAATATATTAATACAGTCTAGTATAGATAGTATGCAAATTGAGATGCAACCTTTGTGTGGTAAAAGTGCCAGTACTATTGCTGCTGCTATTGCACAAGTCTGAGTCAATCTGTCTGATGTTATGGGATGTGTGCTGGTTTGCATAGAGTGTCATTGACAGTGTTCTTGCTCTGCTCTGCAGTGGATCACTCTGTGGCCTGTATCCAGCATCAGCTGCGTCCCACTCAAACCCTTACAGCGCGCTTTTTCCTCCGTCGAAGCCAAGACAAATCCTCCTCCATGCCTGTGCACACACAAACAGGTGTTTGTTTGTGAGCTTTTCCTACGCTTTTGTTGGTCTCTTCAGGGATTCAAGTTCTTAGAGTCCCTCCCCAAAGAGAATTTTAATCTCAAACAAAAGTGTAACATTGTATTCAGTGAAAAAAATTAACATATTCTCTATTCTCCAAACAACATGCAGATCATTTTACTGCCAAAAAAGGCTCCTGCGGTATAATGAACTCAGCTAAAAGTTATGTGCTGTGAAATCTTTTAAACTGGTAAAGGACTCAGAAAGTAACTCGTACTACTCACTGACTCGCTGATTTTTTTCTTTGTTTGTAGTCGTGGCAGTAGAGACTTTTAAATACTTTTCTTTTTTCTGTCTACTACAAAGCAGCCAGCAGACTCATACAGACATTTGTTGAAATATATTTGAATGAATTTTTAAAGAAAAACTTCACCCCAAAATGACAGTATTAGATAGAACACTACTATTTTGAACTGTATTATTTTAAAAGTGAATAATGACGTTAATTGTAGTCTGTCTCATAAAAAGCTATAGAAATATACAAAAAAGTACACAAATCATATGAGCTATGTTAATAGTAGTGTTTATGGGTGCAGTTTTTTTAAAGAACAGCAAGAACTTTTTAAAACATCTGATTTTGTGTTCTACAGAAGAATAAAGTCATACCGTAAACCCCTTGTGAAAAGAAGTACACTTCGGCATACTTTAAAAAGAGCACTTATATACTTTCAAATAACATGCTTTGAACGGAATGTAATGTTTTTGGACACATAATTATATTTTAATAGCAAATAAGTTCAATTAAAACAAATAGTTGAATTTAGGAGTTCTTGTTTTGAGCCACTTAATAGGACTTAAGCAAATCTATATATAATATACAGTGCCCTCCAAAAGTATTGGAACAGTAAGGCCAATTCCTTTATTTTTGCTGTAGACTGAAAACATTTGGGTTTGACATCAAAAGATGAATATGAGACGAGAGATCAGCATTTCAGCTTTTATTTCCAGGTATTCATATCTGGATCTGACACACAACTTAGAAGATATCACCTTTTGTTTGAACCCACCCATTTTTCATGTGAGCAAAAGTATCGGAACAGATTGACTTAAACTAGATTAAAGTGAATAAGACTTAATATTTAGTTGCAAATCCTTTGCTTTCAGTAACTGCATCAAGCCTGTGATCCACTGACATCACCAAACTTTTGCATTCTTCTTTTGTGATGCTTTTCCAGGCTTTCACCGCAGCCTCTTTCAGTTTTGGGGGGTTACTCCCTTCAGTCTCTTCTTTAGCAGGTAAAATGCATACTCTACAGGGTTTAAGTGTGGAGATTGACTTGGCCAGTCTAAAACCTTCCACTTCTTGCCCTGATGAACTCCTTTGTTGTTTTGGCACTATGTTTTGGGTCATTATCTTGCTGCATGATGAAGGATCTCCCAATCAGTTTGGTTGCATCTTTCTGTAAATTGTCAGACAAAATATTTCTGTAGACTTCTGAGTTAATTTTGCTGCTGCCGTCATGTGTTACATCATTAATGAAGATTAATGAGCCTGTCCCAGAAGAAGCGATGAAAGCCCAAGCCATTACATTACCTGTGTAATGTGTACTATAATGTACACCTGTGTACACTGTGTTTCAGATGAGCTTGTATGTTTGGGATCATGAGCAGATCCTTTTTTCTCCAAACTTTAGCCTTTCCATCACTTTGGTCCATAAAATCAGTCCATAAAACCTTGTCCCAGAATTTTTGAGGCTCGTCTCCTATTCTTCTTGCTAATGAGTGGTTTGCATCTTCTGGTGTAGCCTCTGTACTTTTGTTCATGAAGTCTTCTGCGAACAGTAGATTGTGATACCTTCACTCCTGCCCTCTGGAGGTTGTTGCTGATGTCACTAACAGTTGTTTTAGGGTCTTTCTTTACAGCTGTCACAATGTTTCTGTCGTCAACTGCTGATGTTTTCCTTGATCTACCCATTCGAGGTGTGTTACTTAGTACACCAGTGGTTTCTTTCTTCCTCAGGAGATTCCAAATGGTTGTACTTGCTATTGCCAGTGTTTGTGCAATGGTTTGATTTATTTTTCATCTTCTCTCAGCTTCACAATTGCTCGTTTTTCACCCATAGACACCTCTCTGGTTTTCATGTTGGTTACACGTCTAACTAACTATAAATGCAGTCTGCATGGATCTGAAACTGAGCGCAGACATTCAGTGCTATTTATTGTTTGAATAATCAATTAATAGGACACACCAGGGCAACAAAACACACCTGTCAGTCACATGTTCCAATACTTTTGGTAACATGAAAAATGGGTGGGTTCAAACAAAAGTTGTGTATCAGATCCAGATGAAAATACCTGTAAATAAAAGCTGAAATGTTAATCTCTCATCTCATATTCATCTTTTGATGTCAAACCCAAATGTTTTCAGTCTACAGCAAAAATAAAGGAATTGGCCTTACTGTTCCAATACTTTTGGAGGGCACTGTATATATATATATATATATATATATATATATTGTAATTACATATTTGTAATGATTAATTTGCAGTTTAGTACATTTAAAATATATTAACTTTAAATGTAATATTGAATATCACACTGCAATTAAAATTTACTTTACATGTGCTTTAACACAGAATGTCAGTTAATATTAAAATGAACCGCATTAAAAATAAAGTGTACTTCTTTAAAACACGGCAAAAGACTGTGATTTAAAAAGTACTTTAAAAATAACTTTTTGTTTGATATTATTATTATTATTAAAAGTGTACCTAAGTGTGTTTAAAAGCAGTCATGAATGTGTCTCTCTTTAAATACACTTAAGTGGCCTTTTATTTCATTATTATAATATTATCTACAAGTACAGATTTGAATATAATTTTAAGATTTGAAGTACACTACAAGTGCACATACAGTTAAGTGTAATTCTTTTACACAAGGATGCTAGTATTTTCATTTTAGTGAGAACTCTTCCTTTATCTGATATTGTGGGAGTTGAGTGAGAGCTGTGCTGTGTGTACCTTCCTCTCCTGCAGGTGTGGTTTGCTGCAGGATAGTCATCCTGCGTAACACATGTGGTCTCGCTGTTCCCTCCTAATGAAAAACACAGAGCATGAGCGGCCAGATCTTACCAAGTTCATCCAAAGTGACTTCAGCTGAGCATGTCAAATTATATGCACACATGCTATGGTGCTTTAAAAGGCCTTGTGCTTTTGATTAGTGTTTATAATGAATTGTGCTGTTTGGTTTTTGACTGGGTCTTTTTTAGAAGAGGGATTGCTAGTTTAAAATTAAAGTTCAGAGATTTAGTTGAGAGTGTGTAAAGCCAGTGTGTGTAGGTAGAGAGTGAATGGAGTTCATTAAAGTATTTACAGTTGCAGTTAATAGGCAGAGGAAATGGCTACACTAGAGCTAGTAACATTAGCAGAGCCATTCACAAAACAGCAGATTTGTATATGTTCTGTTGTATATCTCATATTCTCACTGCAGGCTTCATATGCTCAAATTAAAGGGACAGTTCACCCAAAAATGAAAGTTCTGTCATTAATTACTCACCCTCAGGTCGTTTCAAACCCGTAAGACCTTCGTTCATCTTCAGAACACAAATTAAGATATTTTTGATGAAATCTGGGAGCTCTCTGACCTTGCATAGACATCAACGCAACTGCAACGTTCAAAAGGACTATTTTAACAATGCTGTTACTACCTTTCTGGGGCTTGAATGTGGTGGTTGCGTTGCTGTCTATGCAGGGTCAGAAAGCTCTTGGATTTCATTAAAAATATCTAAATCTGTGTTCTGAAGATGAACGAAGGTCTTACGAGTTTGGAACGACATGAGGGTGAGTTATTAAAGGTGCACTAAGCGATTTTTGCCAAACAATGTTTATATTTGAAAGCACCAAAACAAACACACCCATACCCCAACAGGACCTCGCCCTTATTTTGAAATCTCCGCCCCACACGTACTGTACGTACACAACCATGGCAACGGCGATCGCGGAAACAAGTGAAGATGACACACAAGCATATTCAAACAAAAGCCAACACGGCTAAGTTGTGTGAAACGAAGCAAAATCAACGTTACTCACCAATCGAGAAGAAACAACGCAACCTCTGCGTCCAATTCGAGCCCTTCCCACTTCTTGAGTTCTCTCCACTGCTGGAAAGCTGCTCCGATATTTATGCGGGTCAAACCTCTTGCCTGATCGTAACACTTCTGTGTAATGTTTTGTTTTTTTGATATTTTTTTATATGCCATCTTTCTCTATCTATAGTCGATCTACTAATTTCCGTCCTGTGCACTCAAACTGAGCTCTCTCTTCTCTCTGTCATTACAAGACACGCCCCCCTTACTGCTGATTGGCTACAAGTGTGTTTTGGGACTCGGTCCGACGCTGTGGTCAAAAGCGTTTTTCAAAACCTTTAATGAAAGAATTTTCATATTTGGGTGAACTATAGCTTTCATGTTATGCAAGCAAGTAAAGTAATGCACTGTAAAAAATAAAAAAGTTGAGCCAACTTAAAATTTTAAGGCAACCAGCTTTTTGCAGATTTTTGAGTTCTCTCAACTTATTTCTGTAGGAGATTCTCAACTTTTTGTTGTATAAACTTAAAGCAACAAGTTGAGAAAACTCAAAAATCTGCTGAAGTTTGTTGCCTTAAAATTTTAAGTTGGCTCAACTTTTTTTTTTTACAGTGTGGAAATGGTGCTTTTTTGTATGCTTATAGGACAGAAACACATATTCAACATTCTCATGAGATTTCCCAAACATACACTACCAGTATGTTCAGAGAGACTGCATTTTTTATTATCGAAAATACAGAAAAACAGTAATATTGTGAAAGATTGTTGAATTATTCTCTGATGAATGGAAAGTTTGACTAAGATCATTTTTTTAAATTGTATTGTAACATAATAAATGTCTTCACTCTCATTTTTAATCAATTTAATGTGTCCTTATTAAATTAAAGTATCAGTTTAACCAAATATCGTAAGCAAGAACGATGTCTAACTGTACTATGAATTTACTACCTATCACATATTACTATTTATGTATATCTCACACATTTCGGGTAAAATCTATAAGAATTTTGTTAAATCTGTACGATTCACTTAAAAATAATAGTAAAATAATTAGATGTTCAGTCATCAATGTGCTTAAGTTTCATGACTTGTACAGAAATGTTTTAGAGTTAGTCTGTGGAGCAGGTTAAAGTGTGTATGAAATTAAGACTAACCATAGAGTGATTCTGTTTAAGTGGCTCAATTGTGTACACATGGACTCCATCATCAAACATGCCACTGAAAACCAGAGAGAGACAAAGAGTTACATTATTTAACTGCTTTTATCCAAAGCAACTCACAAATGCAAAAAAAATATATATATATATATAGACACAGCTGAATAAGTCAGTAGAGAAAGCTTTTAGGCATTAAGTGGATGAATTCGCTACTGTACTCACTGTAAACCATTACAGGTGGACAGAGCGGCACGAGAGTTGTCATTCCCTCTGATCTGGCCATGGTAATAACAGTGCTCTCCACCCTGACAACACACACACACACACACACGCACACACACACATGTTCAGTTTTGTCCTGTTCCCCATAATGCATTTGTTGCCACAACAGATGGACTGTGTAGAACCAGTGATGTTTTAAACGGACTGTATAGTGGAATTTTTGATATATA
>JAFVLL020033099.1:14762-31317 GCA_021397915.2 Tor tambroides
GTCCTTGTTACAGTGTAATTATACATTTAAGTACTGAGTAATATTAATTAACTACATGTACTTACTATATGGTTAGGGTTAAGATTAGGGTTTGGCTTAGGGTTACTTGCATGTAATTATGCATAATTAATTGTAATTATAATAGTAAGTACATGTAACGTGTAACAAGGACACCTTAAAATAAAGTGTTACCAAAATATTGGCATTTCTATCACAATCTCTCTTCTCTAAAGTTCCACAAACTAGGTTTCTGAAACCCAGATCTATATTGTTAAATTGATCACTATCGCAAACTATTCACTGTAAACTGATCAATAATATGTTGTTTTAATAACATTGAAACTCACAGCATCCACCAGGTTGACCACAGATTTGGCATGGTTGCGTGTTTGTTGCTTGTTCCTCACTCTCTTAAACTGTGAGATAATATTCACATAGTCACAATTATATAAATATTAAATCAAAAGATCCAATTTAGCACACTTAAATTCACACGTACTGAGGTCATTCATCATTTCCAACACTAATACTGGATTAACCGCTAAAGAATCGTTTAGGTAGGAGAACGTCTCGGTTACGTATGTAACCCTCGTTCCCTGAAGGAGGGAACGGAGACGTCACCGACGTGACGTCGAGAGAGAACGACTGAGAGGGAAGAGATAGTGTAGGACAGGGGTGCCCAACCCTGTTCCTGGAGATCTACCTTCCTGCAAAGTTCAGCTTCAACCCTAATCAAACACAGCTGAACCAACTAATTAGGATCTGAAGGAGCACTTGATGATTACAGACAGGTGTGTTTGATCAGGGTTGGAGCTGAACTCTGCAGGAAGGTAGATCTCCAGGAATACGGTTGGGCACCCCTGGTGTAGGAGAAGCAGAGTGCTCTCTAGTGGACACAACTGCACTGCATCCCTCAGAGACGATGAACAGACTCACTCAAGAAGGACATTACACAAGACTGGATAAACATTCTTATCAAACCATAGTCCCTCTCCTATCCTAAAAACACAGCTCTACCATTAAACCCCTGTGAAAAAGAAGTGTGCTTAATAGTATTGAATGTGCACTTGTAGTATACTTCAACTTTTAAAAGTAGGCCTATATTTTTAAAAACTGTACTTGCATTTAATATAATATTAATGAAATCAAAGGCTTTAAAGAAGTGTACTTATTTTGATGTGTTGACTGACATACTAAAGCACATGTAAAGTACTTGATTATAATTTTAACTGTGGTGTGTCATTCAGTTTTATGTTTAAAGTTAATATTTGACCCTGGACCACAAAACCAGTCATAAGGGTCAATTTATTGAAATTGAGATTTATACATCATCTGAAAGCTGAATAAATAAGCTTTCCATTGATGTGTGGTTTGTTAGGATAGGACAATATTTCAGCTATTTGAATATATGGAATCTGAGGATGCAAAAAAATAAAAATACTGAGAAAATCGCCTTTAAAATGGTCTAAATGAAGTTCTTAGCAATGCATGTTACTAATCAAAAATTAAGTTTTGATATATTTACGGTAGGAAATTTACACAACATCTTAATGGAACATGATCTGTACTTAATATCCTAATGATTTTTGGCATAAAAGAAAAATCAATAATTTTGACCCATACAATGTATTTTTTGGCTATTGCTACAATTTTTTAAATTTTTTTATTTTTTTTGTGGTCCAGGGGCATATATATTTAAAATACAAGCTGTTAAACTGCAGCTCAATCATGTATACAAATATATTTTAATACATGACATACAAGTTTCAGTAGAAATTAAATTTAAGTATATTTTAGTTTATCATAAATGCCTGACAGTGCATTTAGCAGTACTTTATCCATATTTCAAAAACAATAAAATTATGAAATTAGATATAAAGATGTACCTAAGTCCTACTTAAGTGGGTCAAAAACAAGCACTTTAAAGTTCAGCTAATTGCATTTAATATAAATTTAAACTATAACATGCAATTAAGTGTCAAAAACATTACATTGCACTTAAGAGAATTCTAATAAAGTAGTATTATATGATATTAATATTCTTAGTATGTTAAAGTGTACTTGTTTTTCACAAAGGTAATCAGGAGCCCAATGATACTTTCACATACAGTGCTATTACATTTAAACAGTATAAACACACCATGCTGTGGTCAATGACGATCATCAGTTCTATGTACTTCATCTCCTCAAACACGTTCCTCGGCATCTGGAAGAGAAACGGGACAATACCAGCAAAAGTCATGGTTTAGCTTATTTCCCATCTTCCAGGTGCTGCATGAATGCTCCTCACTAACAGATAAAAGCATCCTAAGCACTTTCAGACATCACAAACCCTCATAATGGGCTGCTGTTACTTTCATGAGATGAAAGAATGTGCATTGTTCTGGATCAAAGTTCTTGGCTGGATCCCAATTTACATACTTCTACAACATACTAATTTAATTTATGAGCTTTAATTTAATGAATGGCCTCAAGACTGGCTGCTTCCTGCCCACTGAAAGCATGCAGATGGAAACGTGCAGAAACTACTGTTCAAAAAGATTTTTTTTTGTGTGTTTTTGAGAGAAGTTTCTTATGTTCACCAAGGCTGGATTTATTTTATCAAAAAATATAGCAAAACAGTAATACTGTGAAATATTCTTACAATTTAAAATAACTGTTTGTATTTGAGTATATTTTAAAATGTCTTCAGTGTCACATGATCCTTCAGAAATCATTCGAATATGCTGATTTGAAACATTTCTTATTGATGAAAACAGTTGTGCTGTTTAATATTTTTGTGGAAACTGTGACACAATTTCAGGATTCTGTGGTGAATAAGAATTTTGTTTATTTGAAATAGATTTTTTTTGTACTGTAAAATTATAATGTCTTTACTGTGTCTTTTTTTTTTTAATTAACTTAATGCGTCCTTGCTGAATACAAATATTAATGTATTTTTTCAAAATTGGATTTTGCCATGACAAATAAAATATATTTTTTAAAATACATAAAAATAGAAAATAACTACACTACCAGTAAAGGTTTTTGAACAGTAAGATTTTTAATGTTTTTTAAATTTTTTAAAGAAGTCTCTTCTGCTCACCAAGCCTGCATTTATTTGATCCATAGTACAGCAAAAACAGTAACACTTTGAAATATTTTTACTATTTAAAATAACTGTTTTCTATGTGAATATATTTTAAAATGTAATTTATTCCTGTGATCAAAGCTGAATTTTCAGCATCATTACTCCAGTCTTCAGTGTCACATGATCCTTCAGAAATCCTTCTAATATGCTGATTTGCTGCTCAAGAAACATTTATTATTATTATTATTATTATTATTATTATTACCAATATTTAAAACAGTTTTTTCAGGATTCTTTGAATAGAAATTTCCAAAGATCAGCATTTATCTGAAATAAAAAGCTTATACACTACAAATTCCATTCAAAAGCAGAAGAGATGTCTTTAAAAAAACATTAAAAATCTGGTAGTGTTCATTGATTAACAAAAGCAAATTTTTGTTTTTCAAAATCATAAAAATGTCTATGTGAATCCAAACCTTTTGCACACCATTATTAGTAAATATTACGACTAATAATTAACGAATGTAACAAATGACCTAATTCATTAATAATCACTTAATGTTTTACAATTATGTGCGTTACAACTTCTACTTTGGCAGCTTCGACATTTGTCTGCATTTTTCTAACACTGAAAAGTTGAGTCACAAACTCCTCCTCCTCCTCAGCAATGCCAGGGGTTGTGTGCAACATTAACCCAAAAGCATGAATGGATGCATATTTCTAAAGTCCATTATGCTGTTTTTATTTACTAATGTTTAGAACACATTAATACAGTTTAGTACAGATAGTATGCAAACTGGGATGTAACCTTTGTGTAGTAAAAGTGCTAGTACTATTGCTGTTTCTATTGCACAAGTCTGAGTCAATCTGTGTGATATTATGGGATGTGTGCTGGTTTGTGTCATTGACAGTGTTCTTGCTCTGCTCTGCAGTGGGTCTCTTTGTGGCCTGTATCCAGCATCAGCTGCGTCCCACTCAAACTCTTACAGCTCGCTTTTTCCTCCGTCGAAGCCAAGACAAATCCTCCTCCGTGCCTGTGCACACACAAACAAGTGTTTGTTTGTCAGTTTTTCCTACGATTTTGCTGGGCTGATTTTGAGTCTTTCCCGAAAGAGAATTTTAATCTCTAACAAAAGTGAAACTCTGTATTCCTTGAAGAAATTAGCATATTCTCTACTCTCCAAACAACACGCAGATCGTTTTACTGCTAAAAAAAAGGGCATCCAGTGCTCCTGCAGTATGATGAACTCAACGAAAAGTTATGTGCTATGAAATCTTTTGAATAGGTAAAGGACTCTCAAAGTAACTCGCACTCACTGACTCTTTTTTTTTTGTTAAGTTTGTAGTCGTGGCAGTAGAGACTTTTAAATGCTCTTCTTTTTTTCTGTCTACTACAGTGTAGCACCCAGTAGACTCATACAGACATTTGTTGAAATATATTTGAATGAATTTTTAAAGAAAATTTCACCGCAAAATGACAGTATTGTATAGAACACTGTACTATTTTGAACTGTATTATTTTGAAGTGAATAATGATGTAACTTCTAGTCTGTCTTTCACAAAAAGCTATTGAAATATACAAAAATACATAAATCCCATGAGCTATGTTAACGGCAGTGCTCTTTTCTAAAGAGCAGCATAAATGCTCTTCAAAACATCTGATTTTGAGTTCTACAGAAGAATAAAGTCATACCATAAATCCACTGTGAAAAGAAGTACACTTTAGCATACTTTAAAAAGGGTACTTATATACTTTCAAATAATATACTTAAGTGTGAACTGAATGTAATGTTTTTTGGACACGTAATTACATTTTAACTGCAATTAAATGAAAATGTATTATAGTTTAAATTTATATTAAATGCAATTTGCTGAACTTAAGAGTTCTTGTTTTGAGCCACTTAATAGGACTTAAGCACATCTATATATAATATTTCACAATTACTTTTAATTGAAATACACTGTAAAAAAAAAATCCGTAAAATTTACGGTAAAAAACTGGCAGCTGTGGTTGCCGGAATTCTACCGTAAAAAAAAATACGGTAACAACGTTTTAGGTTTTACGGTTTTAACTTAAATTTACAGTTAAATACCATAATTTCTTTAACTGATATAATGTTAATATACCAACCTATTAAAGTACTGAAATCTGTTTTGTACCTTTGTACCAAAAGCAGGTGGTGATGAGAAAGTCACATGATGAACCAAATCCCATCACAAGCAGCTTTTAAATAATAACATATATAGAAGGTGCACAGTGTCATTCACACAAGCTCTAAACACCATCATGGTGAGACTCATTAAACTGAAATATGCTATTAACAACATTAGATGTAACATACAACCCTAATAAACATAACTGATCAGAAAAAAACTAAGAAGAAACATAGTCAAAGAAAAAACATCAAATTCAAACAAAATTTGAAATGCAACGCAGGGAATTCTGGGAACGTCAGTTTACGGTTTTTCCCTGTAAATTTTACAGGAACTTACCGTTAACCATTTAACAGGTTTTTACTGTAGCATTTTCACAGTTTTTTACCGTTAAAATCATGATCATTTTTTACAGTGTATGGTTAAAGTGTATTTCTGTATGTACTGACAATATTTCTACTGAAACTTGTATGTCGTGTATTTAAATATATTTGTACTATACTGTAATTACACATTTGTAATGATGAAGTTGCTGTTAAGTACATTTAGGGCCAGATTTACTAACAGTTTGTGTCAGCGCAAACCGTCTTTTGGCATTAAAACAGCACTGTCAGGATTTATTAAAGACGTGCAGTGAAGAATTAGCGCTGAAAAGGCGTGGACACAGTTATTTTTGCGCCTGACCTTATTGAATATGCATTTGTAGGAGTTTCCCTTTCAGACACAAAATTTATGGGAGGAGAGTATTCAAATGAATCAGGCAACACGATTTACTAACGTTTGCACTTGTCAAATATTTGCGGCATTATTTAACGCCCAAAAAAAGCATGTCTTAAAGCAGCTAATTTGCGCTGCTCTTGGTAGATTGTGCTGGTCATTATGGAAATGATCTGGCTGTGTCTGTGTTCTTTAATGTGCGCATTGTCAGTAAATCACACGCAGAATTTTCCCTCCCATCGGCGCTTTTATTGAATTGCGCTCTAACGCTAATTTGCCCTGTTTAGTATATCTGGCCTTTAAAATATATTAACTTTAAATGTAACATTAAATATCACACTGCAATTAAATGTGCTTTAGTACAGTATATCAGTTAATATTACACATTAAAAATAAAGTGTAATTCTTTAAAACACGACAAAACACTGTGATTTAAAAAGTACTTTAAAATATTTGTTTGATATTTTTACAAAGTACACTTTTTAAAAGTGTACTCAAGCGTGTTAAGAAACACAGTCATGAAAGTGTCTTTGAAGTACACTACAAGTGCACATACAATTAAGTATGCTCTTCCTTTATCTGATGTTGTGGGAGTTCAGTTAGAGCTGTGCTGTATGTACCTTCCTCTCCTGCAGGTGTGGTTTGCTGCATAGTCGTCCTGCGTAACACATGTGGTCTCGCTGTTCCCTCCTAATGAAAAAAACACAGAGCATGAGCAGCCAGATCTTACCAAGCTCATCCAAAGTGACTTCAGCTGAGCATGTCAAATTATCTGCACACATGCTATGGTGCTTTAAAAGGCCTTGTGCTTTTGATTAGCATTTGAATAATGCATTTTGACTGTTTTTTTTTTTTTGAAAAGGGTTTGTTAGTTTAAAATTAAAGTTCAGAGATTTAGTTGAGGGTGTGTTGAGTCAGTGTGTGTAGGGAGAGTGTATGGAGTTCATTAAAGTGTTTACAGTTGCAGTTAATGTGCAGAGGAAATGGCTACATTAGAGCTAGTAACATTAGCAGGGCCATTCACAAAACAGCAGATTTGTATATGTTCTGTCATATACCTCATATTCCCACTCCCAGGTTTCATATGCCCAAATTATAGGGATAGTTCACCCAAAAATGAAAATTCTGTCATTAATTACTCACTCTCATGTCGTTCCAAACCTGTAAGACCTTCGTTCATCTTCAGAACACAAATTAAGATATTCTTGATGAAATCTGAGAGCTTTCTGACCCTGCATACACAGCAACGTAACTGAAATGTTTAAACGACTATTTTATTAATGATGTCCTTACTACCTTTATGGGCCTTGAATGTATTAGTTGCATTGCTGTCTATGCAGGGTCAGAAAACTATTCATGACCTATTAGTATTTATGTATTTCTCACACATTTCAGGTAAAATATATAAGAATTTTTTTTTAAAATCTGTACAATTCACTTAAAAATAATAGTAAAATAATTCAATATTGTGTGAAATAGTAAAATAATTAGATGTGCAGCTATCAGTGCGCTTACAGTAAGTTTCATGACTTTCATGGTACTGAAACGTTTTTAGAGTTAGTCTGCAGAGCTGGTTAAAGTATGTCTGAAATTAAGATTAATAAGGAAGACTTACCATAGAGTGATTCTGTTTAAGTGGCTCAATTGTATACACATGGACTCCATCATCAAACATGCCCCTGAAAACCAAAGAGAGACGAACAATTGCATTTATTAATAAGCTGCTTTTATCCAAAGCAACTTACAAATGAGAAAAAAATACAGACACAGGTGCATAAGTCAGTATATAGTAGAGAAATCGTTGTGGCATTGCTTAAGTGGATGGATTCACTCCAGTACTCACTGTAAACCATTACAGGTGGACAGAGCAGCACGAGAGTTGTCATTCCCTCTGATCTGGCCATGGTAGTAACAGTGCTCTCCACCCTGACAACACACACACACACACACACACACACACACACACACACACACACACACGTTCAGTTTTGTCCTGTTCTCCATGATGCATTTGCTGGCACAAAAGATGGACTGTGCAGAACCAGTGATATTTTAAACTGACTGTATAGTGGGTTTTTTAGTATATAAATGCATTAATGCCAGCATTCAGTAAACAGCCTAATGTTTCTATACTATATGTATTGAAGAGATTCGGCGTGGAGTGTCAGTCTCTCTCTGCATTGCTACTGCAGAGTAGCGTCTGCTGGTCATGTGAGCTGATCTGCAGGTGAACTGAGCCGTGCTGATTCAGCAGTGAAGTCACAGACTCTTCCTGATTTAACACCTATCAGCATCTCTCTCTCTCTCTCCCTCTGTTCATACTCTTTTCTCTGTGTCTCTCCCTCTCTCTCATAATCCTCATGTCACATCTGTCATCTTCCAGAGACATCTGATCTCTATCGTCACACAACACTGCAGGCGGTTACACTCTAAAAACAGGCAATTACACTCGAAAAACAAATGGTTTGGCTTTTGACAGCTTCTAATGCAATTATGTTCAACCAAAAACGACACTGAGTTAGAGGAGCTTAATTGGAAGCATAAACACATTTTTAACATTTTGACTAAAAAAATTTAACTGTTCCATTGAGTGGATTAATGAACAGCTAGCATAGCACATACTAAATGTAACTTATTCAACATGTTAATTTGAACTAGTAAGATTTTACTTGTCACTGGCATTGGTGCAGCCATTGTTCATGTGGTCAGTGTTGTGTAAACCTTTTTTATCCACCCACAACCGAACCACAAGCACTACTCTTCAGCACAATGGCAACCACAAAAAAAATCAACATAACAGAAACTCTTTTAAATTTCAAACATAACAGCATAAAATCCATTAAATAACACTTAAAGTCAACATTACATTATTCTCCTTATGCAGTCCTATGCAAAGCGTGCTGGGAACTAGAAATATACTGCCCAAAGTTATTTCAGTTTAATTTCAGTTTCTGTTAAATTCCAGTTTAAAAAACGAAATGATACTGTAGTTATTATTGTGCAATGTTTAAAATAGCTACTGACTAACTGTTCTCTAAAAAGTATACACAGTAAAAATGCACAGTTCATACCTTCCAAAGGATAGACTTCCCATTCTCATAGTGTATCTCCACATAGTCTGAGGCCAGCAGGTCACTGGAACACACAAACACACACAAACATGAACTGGCACGAATGCATGATCATCTGTTGATTCTGGATATCACAAGACTCTGGTATTATGGCTCAAGTTAACACATAGCGACTGTTTTCTGAGCCATATCCTTGGCTGAAGACTATTTGCTTTGAAAGGAAAGTATCTGAGACCAATTTTGTTGGACTGGACCCTATAATTCAGGCCAAGTGTCACTGCACTCAGTTTAAACATATGTGCAACACATGTTTTCTGCATATTTTCAGCACTTCTGTTGCATACCCTACATGCAAGTATATTAGTATACTTATTTTAAACAAAAAATAAGAGAGTATATTTAGTAGATATAAATGTACAGTTGATCCAGAATGACTATTTAATCATTCCTGTGGTAATACACTCAATGACAGAGGCAGAAAAAGCGTTAGTTAGCTTGTCAGACCTAGCAAGAATGTATAGAAAAATTTGATATAGTTTCAAATTTAACTTATTATTATTATTTTACTTTTTTTTTTTGCATAATGTATCTCTATATTTGTAAATAGAGTTCACAAAATGGTATATAAAACAAATAAATAAACAAAATAAAATAAAATAATGAATAAATAATAAAATGAAATGAACTAAATAATAATTATATACACATATACTGTATATGGTAACACTTTTAATTAACTATTAACTAGTTGCTTATTAGCATGCATATTACTAGAATATTGGCTGTTTATTAGTGCTTATAAATCACATATTAATGCCTTATTCTGCATGATCATTCTATGAGCATACCTAAACTTAACAACTATCTTACTAACTACTAATAAGCAGCAAATTAGGAGTTTGAGGCAAAAGTCATAGTTAATGGTTTGTTAATGGCGAGAAGTGTGACCTAAATTCTTGAGAACGTAGACCAGTGAAACTATATAGGCATTTCTACATATTCTACAAAGGCATTTCCTCAGTTGGCAGCCCAAATCATGGAGCAGTAGAGCAGTGATTTTGTGTGCACCCCAGAATGACTGTCCCATCTGCACTGCTGGGATAACACACTCCAGCTGTTAGCCTTGCCATTGCACGCCTGATGCGTTCTGTCAAAAGAGAGCAATCTAAGAGGTGTTTTAGACTGAGACTGACATCTTCACATCCATCGGCGTGAGTATTTATGTAAAACAGAGGTAGGCAGTGTTTAGTGTGTGTGTGTTTAGTGTATTCATGTGTGTGTGTTTAGTGTGTGTGTGTGTGTGTCAGGAGGTGACACTGATTCACCTTCAGCGTCCTTTAATCTTCACAAGCCTCAACTTGAGTCAGCGAGGCAGAACACACAAATATGCACTCTAGCTGACAAACCACTAGCTCTCTCATTCTTAGCTGACTGCTCACTTCAACAGAGGCCACTTTCTGCCAGAACGACGTTTTCCTGTAACCTTGTGGAAATGACTCAAGCACACAGTGCAGGTTAGCTCGAGAGCAAACAGGGTTTGCGGCAGTGTCTGAAGGCTTGAATTTTAATATTAGACCACTTTTAGTATTAGTGGAGGAGTTGGGGTGGGTTAGGCTAGTGTTTGCGTATGTGAGGGAATAACAGGATACAATGTGATATAAAGAACTGTAGGTACTACACCCTTCTCTATCTGTGTTTGGCCTTGATATAACAATGCTATTGACCCAGTGTGACCCAGTTTTCCACACTAATCCATCATGTACTGATAAAGTAACCCCATTGCTCTCAGAGAATTCCTACAGTAACACCTCGTATTCCAATGGCAACACTTCTTTTTTCAGTCTGTAGTTATTTGCTATTATTTCTTTAACCTTTCGCACACTAGAGGGTTAAATCAACATTTCTGTGCAGCCTGTGCGGATTGTAGCAACAAAGAGGAAGCTATTAGACTTACATTAAAGATTACAAAGTTGAGTTTAAAGTCCTACATGATTCCAGTTTGTAGGGAAAAACTGAAGGACTACAACTGCTTTCTGCTTCATTAAGTGTGTAAGCTCACATCTTTGCGGTAGTTGTAATTCTTATTTAGGAACTTGATAGCAATTTACACTACCATTCAAAATTTTGGGGTCAGCAAGATTTTCTAAAAGAAGTCCCAGAATTTGCATTGTTCTGGATAAGAGTTTTGGCTGGATCCCAATTTATATACTTCTACAACATATTAATTTAATTTATGCACTTTAATTTAATTAACGGGCTCAAGACTGCTTCTTGCACAGCACTGAAAGCATGCAGTTTTTCATGCAGATGGGAAAGCGCAGGAACTACAATTCAAAAGTTTGTGGTCAGCAAGATTTTAAGTTTCGGTAACATTTAAGTAAATTTTGGCTATTAACTAGTTGCTTATTAGCATGTTTATTATGAACATATTGGCTGTTTATTAGTATAAAGCACATATTCTACATGACCATATTCTACATCCCTAATCCTACCCAATACCTAAACATAACAGCTACCTTACTAACTATTAATAAGCAGCAAATTAGGAGTTTATTGATGCAAAAATTTGTTAATAGCGAGAATTGGACCTTAAAATAAAGTGTGACCGAAGTTTCTTATGTTCTCCAAGGCTGCATTTATTTAATTGAAAACAGTAAAAAGAGTAATACCGTGAAATATTATTGTAACTTAAAGTTACTGTTTTCTATTTGAATATATTTTAAAATGTTATATATTCCTGTGATCAAAGCTGAATTTTCAGCATCATTACTCCAGTCTTCAGTGTCACATGATCCTTCAGAAATCATTCTAATATGCTGATTTGCTGCTGAAGAAGCAACTGAAAACTGCTGTTCTGGTTATTTTTGTGAAAACTGTAACAATTAAAAAATTTTTTTTTTTTTTAGAATATTGAATACTGTTACTTTAGATTAATTTAAGGTGTCGTTTCTGTATTAATTAATTAATTTCTTTCAAAAACAAAAAGATCTTGCTCAAACCAAACTGTTGAATGGTGGTGACTAGAGTCTCTTCAAGTAATTTAATTTATTTATTTATTCATAAACTCATAACTGTTTTCCATTCTAAAACCCATTTGAAATTCCAGAGGGAACCCATGCTAAAAATGCTAATTTAATGCTAAAATGCTAATATCAGGAACACAAACTGACCAGCTCTATTCTCCAGAATCAAGACACACCAAACTAAACACAGTTCAAAGTTATACGATAAAACGCCTCAGCATGTCACCTCAATGAATCTAATCTGATACAGGAAGTGTGCGTGCTGAAGCGTCCCGCAGCTGCCAGGGGTGAGGAGGATATAGGGGAGCAGGGCGAGGCTGGAGGATGGAGGGATGCGATGAGTGATTTTTTACAGGTGCAGCCGGAGCGGGATTCTCTGAGCTACAGTCGCTCGGCTGCATGCTGCGGGACGGCTATATTTAGATCAAGACTGTCGCACAACCCAGCCACACACACACGCACACACACACACACACACACACACACACACACACACACACACACACACACACACACACACACAGAGGCATAGTGAGAGAGAGAGAGAGACATTGAGTCTGGGAGGTAAACCGCATATCAATCAAAGAGGTCTGACAGACAGACACCACTCCTCTTTGACAATTACTGTATTTTTAGTCTCGCAGGACTCGGGTCAGAATCGCCAACCACAATCAACTCGAGGGTAGAGTGCAAGGTGCAGCAGTGGAGCCATAACAATGACTTCAGCCAGGGTTTTTTTTAACTTGGGCCACTTCTTTAATGATTTTTTCATTTGATTTATCATCTGCGAAGCAAAAATTCAAAGATCAAATTGCTCAGAAAAGTAATAGCACACAAGCAACATGACTTGCGACATCATCAGTGTCCTAATACAAATTAACCTTTGAGCAATAGTGTGCCTTAGCAAGCACTAAATACTAATAATCATATTTTTTTTCCTAATTGGAAGTATAATTTCCGGAGAAATCATTGGTGCAAAAGCACACTTACTTTTAAAAAGAGTACTTACTATAGAAATAATATACTTTTAACGTCAGGGTTCTGTCACTTCAATCTCTCCTATTGTCTTGTCTTTGTGTGAGAATGCAGCTTTGAGTTGGCTTAGGGCCAGGGTTGCCAGGTCTTCGAAAAAAACAAACAAACAGCCCAATTGTTATTAAAAACTAGCCCAATCACATTTTTTACACAGTTTTTCCCTCCGTCAAAATTGTGTTCCGGAGGTCGGTAAAACTTGTGGTAAAACCGAGGACTTGGCAGTACTGCTTAGGCCGTATGCTCTCTTATCCATGTGATATATTGTATGTGTGGAACATGGTGTTTGGTTCCCGGCACTCCTGTCTAGTTCAGTTTCAGTTCAGTGCTGAGGTTCAAACATTCATGTTCCATGTTTTGTCTCTTGTTGTGAGCACACGGGTTGATTGTTCACATTCACTCACAGTGCGCTGTGTTTTTGTCTACCTGATCTCATGACGATAACGTACCTGTGGGAACTTTTTCGCATGATGCGAAATACATAACAATAAGTACATATCACTGCAGTTTCCAACAAAAATTAGAGGTGGTAAAAGAGCAAGCACTTGTAATCATTTTCAAACACAGTGATTACAGCTCCATATGTTTCGCTCTCCGGGCGTAACAAGCTTTCTTAGTAGCTCAGCCGCACAGAATTGGACTTAGGATGCAGAATCCTTGGGTACTAATCCCATCAGAAACATGACTCATGATGAAAGAGCTGAAAGATGAGAGATCAAAAAACAAGCTAAAACGGCATACTTGTGATTGCGTTTTTATGTCACATTCGGTTTTGTTAATACTATCGGGTAGGTTTAGGTGTAGTGCAGATGGTAGGTTATTTTAAAACGTCATGGAGCATTAGACTTATAACATCACTCAATGGTCATTTCAAGTCAGAACTGCAGTGACGCCTCCAAAACCAACATCACATAAAACGTACCATATGTACATTCATCTGTTCCGGGGAAAAAAACGAACACTCTTTTAGCGCCACTCAGTGGACATTTCACATCGAATATGTCACGAAACGTACATGGCGGTACGTATTTCACGTCTTGTGAAAAAGTTCCCACAGGTACGTTTTCATCATGAGATCAGGATGGTTTATGTTGCGTTCTTGTGTTGTCATGTTCAGTGTAGCATGTGGCTTGTGTTTTCATTGGCTGCATGCTTTCTTGTTGTCTTGTTCTGAATTCTCATTGGCCAGTAAGAGCTGTTGCGTGTAAACCTCACTCCCCTGATCTCAAAAAGAGGCGCTCTAGTGACTGAAGCTAGAGGCCGTGGCCTTTAGCCTCCTTGTTAGAGCACCCGCCTCCCGCTCCAGAGACCTGGGTTCGAGACCCACTGGGAACAATAAAGAGTTGTGGCGGTGCGGACCCGGGGAGGGGGGTTATACTGGTGCCGTGACCCGGACGGGAGTGAGTGTAACCGACGTAGGCCAGTAAGAGCTCTCGTGTGTAAACCTCACTCCCCTGATCTCAAAAAGAGGCGCTCTAGCGACTGACGCTAGAGGCTGTGGCCTTTAGCCTCCTTGTTAGAGCACCTGCCTCCCGCTCCAGAGACCACACGTCATACATGTCCATGGTATGGAAAAACGCATTCTGTGTGAACGCTCCCTAAGCTCACTTCTTTCTCACACGGGATTCTGTGTGCGTGAGTGAGTTTTAACCACACATAAACACATTCCGTTCAGATGAATGTCTGGCTTTGGAGCTTCTAGATTATTGAAGGGTGTAGTTACAGTATGTACTGTTTTGGTTACAAAACCTGCAATAACCATTCAGGCAGCCAACACCACTTGATATTGAAAACAAAAAAAGAAAAAGAAAAGAAAAAAAGAAAGGATATGGTGTTATTTCCAGTGTAATTCCATGAAGCTGAATGGAAATGGATCCCCAGCGCAGAAACTTTGCTTCCAGTAACACAGAAGAGAAGCTCTGTATTCCCGTAAGTGCATGTGTTAGATTGACAGAGACACAACACATCAGTAGTCTGGCACAGCAACAGTCATGAGAGACACACTCATGAGGCCTGTGAGAGTCTGCACATACAGTCAAACCAAAAATTGTTCAGACACCAGATCTAATTTTTGATATATTTTTTTACTAGTGGGTGCAGGACACTATAGTTCATTTATATAAGTGAGGATAGCAAAATAAAGTAAACTCTGACATATTTTACCCAAAAGTTCTTCATACAGTGGCCTACCAGTAATAAAAAAATTTGGGTAAAAAATTTGGGACCAAAGATTTGATTTGACACTTTGACCTGACCATGTTTTGTTACATACCTTTCTATCAAAGTCATCAAGATGAATTTGTTCGGACACAGTTTAACTCTTGAGTTCTTGTCATATTTTATTACCATTTTCTAAACTATAGTGAATAAACTGTGATAATGTGAGAAATTTTGAAGGTGTCTGAATAAATTTTGGTTTGACTGTATAGTGAAATAGCAGAAACTCCTATTTTGACTCAGCAATACTCACTTGTTTAATGTGAGGTCCAGAATGAATTGTGATCCAAAGGCCTGAAGTTGAAATGAAGCCTGAGCGAGATGGACCTCCTATTGGAGGAAGGAAAAAAGTCAAGATTTAGCACCAGATGCTAGATTGACCGACTGTCACTGTTTACAGATCAATTCCCTGGAGCTGTCATCGGAAACGTGCCTATTTTTACTGTGAGCTCAAAACAATGTGAAGCAATTCCACAGCAATGTCTGCCTAATGTTATCATAGTCATGGCATTCGCAGCTCTAATAATCACAGACATATCTTCTTATCACGATAAGATGCAGAGCTGGGTGAAACGTGGCTCACTCAGACAAATTTTGTGTGTAGTACTGTCTGTTTTCATCTCAAATGGTACATAATGTGAAATTTTTTGAACTTATCTTTTGGTTTGCTTCCATTCAGTTAATAAATAAGAGAGAAGTCACACAATGCGCACATTAAAGAACACAGACACAGATCATTACCATAATGACCAGCACAATCTACCAAGAGCAGAGCAAATTACCGCCTGCTTTAAGACATGCTTTTTTGGGCATTAAATAATGGCGCAAATACCAGTAATTTGACAAACGTAAACGTTAGTAAATCGTGTTGCGTGATTCATTTGAATACTCTCCTCCCATAAAGTTTGTTTCTGAAAGGGAAACTCCTACAAATGCATATTCAATAAGGTCAGGCGCAAATAACTGTCTCCACGCCTTTTCAGCGCTAATTCTTCACTGCGCGTCTTGAAAAGCTGTGCATATTTCTCTCCTGATTCAGACAAGATGACCTCTCCACTGGAGAAAACAATATTATGGATATATAGACTCGCAATGGTTTGAAGTTGAAAGCGTCTTAATGATGCATTTGTATTAGGGCTGTCAATCGATTAAAAAATTTAATCGCGATTAATCGCATGATTGTCATGAGTTAACTCACGATTAATCGCAATTTAATCGCACATTTTTATTTGTTCTAAATGTACCTTAAATTAATACTTTTCAAGTTTTTA
>JAFVLL020033100.1:0-37425 GCA_021397915.2 Tor tambroides
TACATTTTTTATTTTCATAAACTTAAACTTCCATAACTTTTTTGTAATATAATTTTTATAACTTTTTTCACCTCAACAATAATCTGCCAAGTGTCGTCTTTAAAAAGAGACCAGCCTTAAGTCTCTGCTCCAAAGCATTCAAAATTTATAACAATTTAAGTTGGAAATGTCATTTTAAGGCCTATACTCAAAAAGTGGAACCGACAGTTAACAGGTTAAGACAATAGTCGATTTTGAGCAATTCTCAAAAACCATCAATGAAGATATGATTTGGTTGTCTTAAGTTGTCATGATGTGAGTTTAAACTTTTTTCCAAATTTAATTAGCAGTCCTTTAAGCACCAATGTTGAGAAATATAGGGTATGGCTTTAATTTGAGTAAGTAACGTCACTGAGTTCGGGCAGAATTACAATAATGTTATGGTATTCTTTACTGTGGTTGAAAATGACTTATACTGTGGTAAATATCTTGGTTAAAAAAGACATATTTCATGATAAACATTCTGGTCATATCACCCACCTCTAAATAATTTAAACAAGAGCTGCAAGAAAGTCATCAGATAATGATTTAATCATTTACACATTTTATGTTTGAATTAAATAACTGAAACAACTGTTCAATCAAGCTGATCCCTGACACTAGATAGAAGGGGTCACACACATGTAACCCACTACCCTTGAAATAACAAGGCTGTCAAGAAAACTCTTGTGTGTAACTCAAAATCACTGTATGTAATCCTGTTTGGGTTTGGTTCCAAATACAATACAATCAGACACGAAATTTGCTTTGTAAAAGTACTCCAAAAATAAAAAGTTGCTTTGTAAAAAGTAACTCCAAAATTAATGACCCGTTTACAGACATGAAATATATTTTTTCCACTGCTCAGTCATAAGCATAAAGTCTTGTGTACAAAATGAACCGAAAAATATGTAAAATGACTGGCAAAGTATCAGGTATTAATATATGTGAAAGTCAACTTGATGGAAGTTAATCACCCTGATCTCATGAAAAAAAAAAAAAAAAAACAAATGGTGAGGTGACGATTTTGTATGAATTTGTACATTGTGGTATGAAAATGTGTCATTTTAGAAGTAAACGTAAACATGAAGGTCCCCCTCAACATAACTGCCAATGGGACATAAGCAGATTATACAAAAACAGTTAAGAATTGCCTTGAAATTGTGTATTAGCATAACTGGATCCTACTGTGGTATATGTGGATCCTGTTTATGCAACAAAACTTCAGCTCACCAATATCACAACTTATTATATTTTTGTTTTTTATTTTTTATTTTATTTTTTTTATTTTTTTTGTATTGGGGCTGATTTGGGGTTTTGATGGCCATTGGACTTTGTCTTCATCTCAAACTCCTGTCTGTTCAGAGCTTTCAATATAGTGCCAAGAAAGTGACAAAATTTAGATTTTTTATTTATTTTTTTTTATTTTTTGACAATGTGTTTTACAAATGCTAAATATATGCTAAATAGAATTAGCTGTTTTCTATTGAGTATGAATCACTGTAAGTTATGACGGAAATATTCTAATATGTGGAGTTGTAAAGGATGCTAAAGTTCAGCGAGGGGTGAAAGGAATCTGTATATTTTTGGTAGTCTTGCATTAATCATGTTTACACACTGCCTCGTGACTCTACTTTTAGCTGCATGCAGCAGCTTTTTCATTTTGGCTGTGTAGCGACTGCGGATTGACGTCAGATCTCCACAAACCCTTGCAATGTACTGTAAATAGGATTGGGTTTTCTCCCTGCAACACCCATCTTACTCACTGCCTTCCTCTCTCATCTGTGTGTGGAGCCACAGGACCCAAAAACACAAAACCTTTTACAATTCACAAAAAAAAAAAAAATCATCATGCAATGCAATTGTTACAGGGCAGTACAACTTTTTAAAAACATTTTGAAAACAATAGCAAAAATTATGTAGAATAAAAAAGGTTATGTATAGCTACTGTAATAGTTCTGTTTGTGGACTATTATGTTGTGTTTCATTTGTTTCCAGTGTTTTCTTTCTGTTTAGTTCTTGTTACCCTTGTTCTGGTTGCTAAATTGTTATGTCTTGTCTATGGTTACACATTGGTTAACTGATTACATTCACATGTGTCTTGTAATCAGTGCTCCTCATTTAGCCATGTATAAACCCTCAGTTTGGTTCTTCTCTTTTTCCTATATTGTCTTTACATGTGTGAAGCTGTTATGTTGAATCTTTCCTTCTGGATTGCCTTTGTTTTTGTAAATTAAGCAAATCTGCTGTATTTGAGATCCTGTGCTCCTCTTCTCTTGCCCACACTATGACAGAATACAGTTTGTGTTAATAATACTTAGTTCAGTTCCAAAATGCAACACTGAGAAAAGCTACATTTTAGTCTAAATATGGTATGTCTTGATTTTATACAAACGAAATAATCAAATCTTTGGATACATTGTGAAATACCAGGTTGACTTTCTTTGCCCTCAAAACCTCAATATAAAAATCGTTCTGATAAAAGCCACTGGAGAGCAAGCCTGCAACCTCTAACCTAAAAAGCATAATGGCTAGCACTAACACTGCTGCTTTGGCGGTATGCAGAGAAGGAGACGAGAATTCACTACACTCAATTAAACAGGTTTTGTGAGGAAATAGCTTATCATGTAATGAATCAACAGCCTGTTTGATAAACCTTGATCATTTTTTAAAATAATTCGTAGCAGTGAATGAAGAGGTATCATAAGAACACACAGAACAGTATGGAGTACCACAAGGCTCGGTACTAGGACTGTTGCTTTTCATGCTTTACATGTTACCCTTGATAGATATCATCAGGAAACATGGTGTTAGCTTCCACTGTTATGCTGACGATACTCAGCTCTATATTTCTTCATAGCCCAATGAAACATACCAATTCGCAAAACTAACAGAATGCATAGTTGATATAAAAAGTTACTGAAAGATGACTACTGCTAAATTCTGAAAATAACATAGGTGTTAAGTATAGTTGGTAAGTAACCGCCAAATAAACATTTCTCATTTTTACTTAGTTTGACTTGCTGTTCTAAAATAACAAAATCAAAAACTTAAATAAAAATTAATTTAAAAAATTAAAAATAATAAAAATGATAAAAATACAGTTTGCAGAAATAAGTCTAATCGATCTAAAAAATATACAGTAGGACACATGACAAAAAATATTCATCAGAATCAGTGAAACTGCATAATAAACTCTTCCAGAAATGCTTGGCCAATCCAGAACAAACAGGGTTTACAGTGAGACAGAGATGAGCCTCTCATTCACATTTAAAGACTGAGTCACTGTCTGCCACCCAGACGCGGCTGAATCACACCAGATTAGGGGCCCCGCAATTAAAGTTCTTGACACACATTTTTGCTATTTTCTTCCATGCCATGCCCTGCAGCCCTCAGTCAAAAACAAACTGGTTTTGGAAGCTCTTCAGGGTTTTGCCCACCACAAAATGAAACTGTGCGGATCACATTTTACTGTACACACGACCACCAACAACCTCGTTAGCGGTCCTCCTCTGTTTATCTTGAGTTTCCATGTGCACAGCAGGGCCACACTCACAACAGATTCAATGAAAATAAATCTACAGTTTTATCTGTGAAATGTAAAGCTAGCCTCTAACCCATCCGGTATATGCTGCTTATGATAGGAGTCAGTGAGACAGAAATAATGTGTGGCTTCAAACATGCTGAAGCAATAATGCTCTAATGTGTTCCATCTCTCATAAAGTGCTGTACCTGGTGCCACTCTGACTATATACGCCTCCATCTCATACCAGCACACACACACACACAAACCTACACACATATATGCCTAAAACTGTCCAGCTGTGATCTACTGGTAATGTCTTATACAGTAAAGTTTCTCCATCAGTTCACTTAGAAGTTTTCTTAAATGAGGACATACTGTACACTACTGTTCAAAAGTTTGGGGTCGGTAAACTTTTAAATGTTTTTGAAAGATGTATCTTATGCTCATTAAAGCTACATTTATTTGATCAAAAATACAATAAAAACAGCAATATTGTGAAATATTATTATTATTTAAAATAGCTGTTTTCTATCGCAATATATTGTAAAATGTAATTTATTGCTTTGATCAAAGCTGAATTTTCAGCATCATTACTCCAGTCTTCAGTGTCACATGATCTTCAGAAATCATTCTAATATGCTGATTTGCTGCTCAAGAAACATTTCTGATTATTATCAATATTCAAAACAGTTGTGCTACTGAATATTTTTGTGGAAACTTTGATACTTTTTTGACTTCCATGTATTAACATTTTTTTCCAGCTGATTAGACATATTTTTCTAATTGAATTCAATACAGGTTATTTTTATTGTTTTTGAATTAACATTTGCTGTTTGTATTTTAATTGTGGTTTTTGTTAGCTGTTGTGTGTTTGTCATGTTTTTTAGTTGTTTTAGTTTTTGTTTTAAATATGTATATTTTATTAATTTTTATTTCAGTTTTAGTTATTTTAGAACATCAAGTTGAGAACGCGAGAAATGTTTTCTTGGCAACTAGATGAAATACTTTTAAACATTTTTATTTCTTTATTATTATTAATTTTATTGTATTATTTCTGTTATGTGGTTGTATTATGATTTTACTTTAAGCTATGTACAGTCAAACCAAAATTTATTCAGACACCTTCTAAATTTCTCACATTATCACAGTTTATTCGCTATAGTTTAGAAAATGGAAATAAAATGTGACAAGAACTCAAGAGTTAAACTGTGTCAGAACAAATTCATCTTGATAATGTCAGATAACTTTGATATAAAGGTATGTAACAAAACATGGTCAGGTCAAAGTGTCAAATCTCATTTTTGGTCCCAAATTTTTATCAATTTTACTGGAAGTCCACTGTTTGAAGAATTTTTGGGTTTGTCACAGTTTACATCAGAAATATATAAATCTGATAACAGTTATATATAATTGATGAATATAATGTTCAAAAGAACAGCAATTTTGAAATAGAAATGTTTTTACTGTCACTTTTGATCAATTTAATGCATCATTGCTGAATAAAAGTATACAAAAATCAAATTAAAATAAAAAAAAATTGTTTTTTTATAAGCTGTGTGTTAATAAATCACAAAAATGATCGAAAGTAAGAAAGAAAAAAAGGAAAAGTGCAAAAAATATACACATCTAAGCACTTGACATTTGGAGCGGAATTGTCAGCTATTTCAGTGCAGCAGCTGTAATAACTGAACTTCAGATGTGCTTCACGTGATCTGTGTTATTGTATGTTGATATCAGACATGCTGAAGAAGTTCACTTGTGTGTGTGTGTGTGTGTGTGTGTTGTTTGTGTTGCTGACACCAGCAGAAGCAGGTTAAGTTGTTCTGCTCTGTCTGTTTTACATTAGTTTTCATGGTTACTTGACTGTTCTACATTTAAGAGGATTTTTTATGTGAAATTGACCCCAGGAAACCTTTTTCATCTGGCAGAATGCATTTTTCTCTCCTTAATTTGAAATGCTTGATCTTCCTGTGCGTGTTACAGGCGGCATCAGAGAGGCCCAGTATTTATGGGGCAAACGTGCATGTTTCCCATATTTTAAATCACACCTTTGAAATCCCGTCATAAGGGCCGCTCACTTAACCCATAACTCTCTCCAACTCTGATTTACGATTTTACAGTACTGAGGACCAGCCACGGACCAATCGTTCTTTCAGAAAAGCAAGATGGGACACAAAAACCCTGGGTTTTATACATGTAACTCATTATGTATATGGGTCACTGCCATTTGAAACCAAAAATGTTCATTTGAAAAGGTTACTGCTGAACATTAAAACATATTTTCCCACCTCAGGCCAAACTACCACCACACGTCCTCTTCAGTATTCAGATGAATCATATATTTCAGTGGTTGAACCCTGAAGCCCCACAATATTTCAATGCTTTCAGAGTAACTTTAGAATTTATACTGTATTTTTGACTGTGCTTTTGAATAGGCAACAGCAAATTCGGGTTGTTTCGTTCACTTTTGATTTGAATTGATATTGGAAACAATGACTAAATGAAAAAAAAAATTAATGTTATTAATGAATTATTATTTGTATATTATTTATATTATATATTATTAAATATATATTTTTTATAAAAACTTTATATTATATTATATTTGAATTTAATTTATTACATTTAAAATATTTCAATATTAAAATATTGTCCGCATACCATGAATGAGCCAAATTTTTTTTAAAAAGTGGTAGCCGTCTTCTCCTCAGTAAGGCAAACATTTTGTCAATAAATCATGAAAAAATTACAAAAAATGATTCAAACCCCTTCATTTTTTTCATGTTTTGTTATGTTGCAGCCTTATGTTAAACCGCTTTAAATTACTTTTTTTTTTTCCACAACTATCTACACTCCACACACCATAATGACAAAGCAAATAACAGGTTTTTAACATCTTTGCAAATTTACTATACATAAAAAAACATAAAAGATTCCATTGCATAAGTATTCAAACCCTTATCTGGGACAGTTGAAATTTAGCTCAGGAGCATTCATATTGCTTGTAGATGTTACTATACTTTGAGTGAAGTTAACCTGTGTCAAATTCAGTTGAATGGGTATGATTTGGAAAGGCACACACATCTTAATAAAAGGTCTAACAGCTGAAAATGCATATCAGAGCAAAAACCAAGCCCTGAGGTCAAAAGAACTACCTGTAGAGCTCAGAAACAGGTTTGCGTCAAGCCACACATCTGGAGAAGAGTTCAGAAACAATTCTGCTGCTCTGAAGATTCACAGAATCATGTAGCCTTCATTATCCATAATGGAAGACGTTTGAAACAACCAGGACTCTTCCTAGAGCTGGCCTCCTGGCCAAACTGAGCAACTGATGGAGAAGGGCCTTGTCTAGACTGGTGACCAAGAAGCTGATGGTCACTCTAGTTGAGCTCCATGATCATATATGCAGATGGGTGAAACCTACAGAAGGACAAACGTCACTGCAACACTCCACCAATCTGGGCTTTATCTCAGTGTGGCCAGACTCAATCTTCTCCTCAGTGAAGACACACAAAAACCCACTTGTAATTTGCAAAAAAGCACCTAAAGGACCCTCAGACTGTGAGAAACAAGATTCTCTGGTTTGATGAACCTCAATTCTAAGCATCATGTTTGAAGGAAACCAGCTCTGCTCATCACCTGCAGATTACCATCCCAAGAGTAAAGTGTGCTGGTAGCAGCCTCATGATGTGGGACTGTTCTTCAGCGGCAGGGACTGAGGGACTCATCAGAGTAGAAGAAAAGCTCAGTGCACCAAAATATAGAGACAGCCTTAACCTCAGACTGGGCAGAAGGCTCACCTTCCAACAGGACAATGACCCTAAACACACAGCAAGAGTGGCTTATAGACAACTCTGTGAATGTCCTTGAGTGGCCCAGCCACAGCCTGGCCTTGAACCCAATCAAATATTTCTGGAGAAACCTGAAAATGTGCATCTGCCCCCATCCAACCTGACAGAGCTTGAGAGGTGAAGAGGTGAGGAGAAGAATGGCAGATAATTGCCAAATGCTGATGAGCAAAGCTTGTCTCATCAAACAAAAAAGCCTGGAGGCTATAAAGGTGCTTCAGCCAAGTACTGAGTTAAGGGTTTGAATACTTATGCAATGTACTTCTGATTTTTTTTATTTTTTATAAATTTACAAAGTTGTGACAGCTCTGTTATTTGCTTTGTCTTTATGGTGTATAGAGTGTAGATTGATGTGGAAATAAAAGTAATTTAATGCAGTATAACATAAAGCTGCAACATAAAACGTGAAAAAAATGAAGGGGTTTGAATACTTCTGCAAGGCACTGTGTATGTATATATAATAAAATTTAATATTTTGGTAGCATTTAATTTTACAGTCCTGTTCTAAATGCCCATAATTACTATGTACTAACCATAAACCTAACCTTAATCCATGTTAAGTCCATGTAGTTACCTTATGTTAGTACACTTTGGGGTAAGTGTACATACTGTGAAATAAATTACAAACATTTTTGTGAGGGAAAAAATAGAAATGTATAAATAAAACATATACGAAATATAGCACTTGATAAAATACTGATAAAAGATGTAAGAGAATCAAACTTCTATTTGAACCATGTGGTCAAAAAGACTAATGATCTCATTCCCTCAATATGTCTGAAAGATCAAGGCATTATTATTTAAGGGGTGAACGTCAGCAGGCTTGAACAGAGCTACAGCTGTTCATCTTGTGGCATAAACTGACATTAAGAAAAGAGATAAAAATAGTGGATGAATTAGTCACTTGAATCTTTGGGATTTCATGCCCTGCGAGCGCTGCCGAGACTCCCTGAGCAGGCTGAATTGGCCTTTCTTGTCTGAGAAAGGCTGAGTGAGAGGAGGAGGAATGCTGTTTGTTCTTGCGAGCGTCTGGGCCGTTGATTTCCTGTGGGGCTCGGGTGTAGGTGTGAGCTGGGTGTTGTGTTTCCTGCCCACTGCTGAGGGCGTTTGGAGAGCGTCTCAATCCCTCAATCTGGCCTGCAGGATGACATTTCCAAAGGCCTCAACAAACACCTTTTACGACATCATGTTGTCCTTTTGACGGATGCCTCACTGGCTTCTGGTTTGGCTCTTTTCTGCGCACCAGACGTTGGTTTTCGTGGGATCAGACAGCAGTGTTTTCACGTCAGAGAGAAAGCCTCCGTCTGAGACTGAGGCGAGTGAGGAGATGAGCCTCAGCGCTGATCTAGTGTGTGGGAAGATTGTTGAGCTGCGCTTGGGAAATATACAGTAGGTTAGGTCAACAATACAGCTGGAGCGCCATCTGGTGGCTGGATCTGGAAGACCCAAGCAGGTGTATCATTAAAACTATTTAAAAAATGTTTTTGTTTTAATTGAAATAAAGCTCAAATAAAATCAAATATAAATATTAGATGAAAAAAGCTTAAGCTTGAAAAAAAAAATTTTAATTAAAATTTGATGCCTCGGCTGAACTGAAATAAAATAAAAGCTAAAAATAAATATAATAAAAAATGTTAAAATGACAAAAGCACATAACAAAATTACTAAAACAAAAATTAAGAAAACCTAAAAATATGAAAATAAAAGCTACTTCAAATATTAATAATTACTATAATAGTATATAAATAAGCTAAAAATTATCAAACAAAAATAAAATAAAATAATAAAATTGCAAAAGCACACACCAAAATTACTCAAACTAAAATTAAAATACATATAAAATAAATTCAAAATATTTAACTATATCATATTTCATATATATATATATATATATATTGTTTGTTTGTTTTTTTAATGTGGGTCCATATGTTTGTCCATACATATATGACTCTTTTATTGTCTATAGACAAAAGAATCATAAGCCATTCATATATTTACATTGAAACTAGTTGCAGACAATAAAATGGGTTAAAAAAAAAAAATCAACATCTAGATTTATAGACAGTGTTATTACAGTCAATCATAAAAAATATATTTACTTGACATAAAACAAACATTAACTGAAATAAAATGAAATATAAAAAACATTTTTCAAACTTTTTCAGCTTGCCAAAGTAAAATTTCTCATTTTAATTTAGTTTAGCTTGTTGTACTAAAATAACTAAAACTAAAATAAAACTAAAATTGTATACAGTATATTAAAAGAATTAAAAACTAAAAAAATACACAACAAAATTACTAAAACTTTAATTAAAATTTAATATATATATATATATATATACACACACACACACAGTGTCCTCCACTAATATTGGCACCCTTGGTAAATATGAGCAAAGGTGGCTGTGAAAATAAATCTGCATTGTTTATCCTTTTGATCTTTCATTCAAAAAATTCACAAAATTCTAACCTATCATTGAAATAAAACAATTGAAAATGGGGAGAAAATCTCATTGTGAAATAAATGCTTTCTCTAGATCATATTGACCACAATTATTGGCACCCAATTATTGCAACGTCCTTTTCCCAAGATAACAGCTCTGAGTTTTCTCCTGTAATGCCTGAAGAGTTTGGAGAACACCTGATAAGAGATCAGAGACCATTCCTTCATGCAGAATCTCTCCAGATCCTTCAGATTCACAGCTCCATGTTGGTGCCTCTCCTCTTTAGTTCACCTCACTCATTTTCTATAGGGTTCAGGTCAGAGGACTGGGACAGCCATGGCAAAAGCTTCATTTTGTGCTCAGTGACCCAATTTTGTTTTGATGTTTGTTTTGGATTATTGTCCTGATGGAAGATCCAACCACGGCCCACTATAAGATTTCTAACAGAGGCAGTCAGCTTTAGATTATATATCTGTTGATTTTTGAGAGAATCCATGATGCCGTGCTTCTGAACAAGAAGTCCAGGCCCTCCGGTAGAAAAACAGGCCAACAACACTTAAGATCCAGCAGTATATTTAACCGTGGGCATGGGGTACGTTTTATCCCTGTTTCTACTAAACCCATCTAGTGGGTTTGCTGCCAAAAAGCTTTTTAGTTTCATCTGACCATAGAAGCCAGTGTCATTTGAAGTTCCAGTCGTGTCTGACAACTGAATATCTGGATTTTGTTTTTGCATGAGCGAGGAGAATTTTTCTTGAAACCCTCCCGAACAATATGTGGTGATGTAGGGGCTGTTTGATATATATATTTTTAGGCTTTCTGACTCCAAGACTCAACTAATCTCTGCAATTCTCCAACTATGATCCTTGGAGAGTCTTTGGCCACTCAAACTCTCCTCCTCACCGTGCATTAGGACGATATAGACACACGCCCTCTTCCAGGCAAATTTGTAACATCTTGATTATGATTGATTGGAACCTCTTAATTATTGCCCTGATGGTGGAAATGTGGATTTTCAATGCTTTAGCTTTTGTCTTACAGCAACTTTCTATTTTGTGATGCTCAACAATTTTGTTCTGCACATCAGAACTTTATTGTTTGGTTTTACTCCTTGTGATGGATGATTAAGGGAATTTGGTCTTAGTTTTCTTTATATTTATAATCCTTTGGAACAGGAAGTCATAGCTGGACAATTTCATGCTCCTAGTCTCCCTGGTATGCTAAAAAAAATGTGAATATGAATGGGAATATACTTCAGAGATATTTTACTCATAAGAATTTCCAGGGGTGCCAATAATTGTGGCCAGCATGCATTGGAGAAAAACATTCATTTTATCATGAGATTTTCTCCCCATTTTCAATTGTTTTATTTCAATGATAAATTTGAATTTTGTGAATTTTTTGAATGAAAGATCAAAAGGATAAACAATGCAGATTTATTTTCACAGCCACCTTTGCTCAGATTTACCAAGGGTGCCAATATTAGCGGAGGGCACTGTATATATATATATATATACATATATATATAAATATGAGTCATAATGATACTAAAATAACATGGGGGCAAGAGTCATATGTCCTGTATACTTGGAAGTGGGCTGTACAATGTAATAATTACATCATAAAAATTAAAAATAACAGTATTTAAATAATTTTAAATACTAAAAAGTTATTGAAAAAAATATTGAAATATTAACTTAAAAACTCAGGGATACTCATGTCAGGGCAAAGAGGTTTGACTGACAAAAAATGTTTGTGAATCCTATGTGTACCTATGTAGGCAGGTCACTAGGTTTTGGAACAGAGCTAATGTGTCAAACTGAGAAATATTGCTGTGGATCAGCTAGTGGTTAAATGGACCACAGTCAAGTTTTACGTGAAGGTAAAAAGGGGAAACTAATGTAAGCCGTTCACTTAAAGGCCATTAAGCTACAAATATAAACTTTGACAAAGTGCTTAATTGGATGAAAATAATTAGACTGAATTTACCCTGAGATATTTAAGGCACTGCTGTAAAACATATCAACAGTGCTCAAAGGGTTCGAGGCTCTCAATGTCATGGTGTTCTGCTTTAAATGGTGGCGTATTCAGTTTTAAAGGATTCTGGATTAACTCCGCTCCATATCCAGCTTTCTTCTGAAGGCCGCTAGTCAAACGGCTATTGAAATCTCCTTCTTGCTTTGTTCCCATCTTGGCACTAAACGGGGATTGTGGACAAATGTTTGAATCCTCACAAATATCTAAAGGACTGAGAATGACAAACACTAACCGTTATCATGCGTCAATCTCTGAACTCTCTGAACGACCCGTCTGGAAATCATTAGCATGCAAACATTTAAAATAGTCTGCAATCCACAATGATGAGAGAGAGAAAGAGTTGGGTTTGTTGTTTTACATGAGCAGAAGATTTACTGGATAAAAGCTCTAGTCGCTGATTTATAATTGCTGCTGTTCAAAGGAATAGTTCAACAAAAATTCAAATTTGCTGAAAATGTCCTTGCTCTCAGGCCATCCCGTACGTATGAGTTCCTTCATGGGATCAGATGTGAAGAAATGTAGCATTGCATCACTTGCTCTCTGCAGTGAATGGGTGCCGTAAGAATGAGAGTCCAAACGGCTGATAAAAACATCACAATAATCCACACCACTCCAGTCCATCAGTTAACGTCTTGTGAAGCCAAAAGCTGCGTGTTTGTAAGAAACAAATCCCTCACCAAGACATTTTAACTTTAAACTGTTGTTTCCAGGAGTCCATAATCCATAATAGCACTTCCTCCGGTGTGAAAGTCCATCTTCTGTTGTCCTCAAACATCAAAATCCATTCACATATTTGTTTTAAACTGTTTAGGCTTGTAAACGGTGCTTGATCTGTGCAGATTTCTCTCCTGATTCAGACCAGACCACTTTTTCACCGAAGGAAGCATTATTGGATTATAGACTTGTATTTTAGCCAAAAACAGTTTCAAGTTAAAAATGTCTTGATGGATTTGTTTCTTACAAGCACACAGCTTTTGATGGACTGGATTATTGTGATGTTTTTATCAGCTGTTTGGACTCTCATTCTGACGGCACCCATTCACCATCCATTGGTGAACAACTGATGGAGTGCTACATTTCTCCAAAACTGATGAAGAAACAAACTCATCTACATCTTGGATGGCTTGAGGGTGAGCAGACATTCAGCAAATTTTCGTTTTTGGATGAACTATTCCTAAAATGCAAAAGGCAGACCTGTCAGTGTAACATCTATTTCATTATTAATTTTTGAACTTGTGCTTGTAACGCTTATATACTGTAACACTTCTGCTCACTAAATTGCTTTGAAAGTTACAATAGATCCAGAAATCTGCTGCTTGGGTCATAACATGCACAAAAACAAGCATATCAATCTCATGCTCCACTGACACAAGGCTGATTACTGCAAAAACAGAGCTCTACTGAGTGTTTAAAGCCCTGATGTGATTGATTCTGACTCCTCCAGTGCATTTCTCACTGCTTCTCGAGCTCCTCTGGGGTGGTTTGTCTGGCAGCGCAGCGACCTTTAGATGCTGGAATTCAGTCTCTCAACATCTCTGCGAAACTTCATCTCTTCCCAACTTCAAAAGTCAATTAAAGACGCATCTGTTTACTCAGTGCTATTGAAATGTTTATGTATGCTGACTCGCTTCTTGTGATTGCAATCACTTTGTCCCTCGTTTTGTTGTGCTTGTTTCTCCCGTCTCTTTTACCTTCATTAGTTGTGTAGTTCTTGTTTCAGTTCTCAGTGTTTCATGTCATGGGCTATGAAGTGTGTTTGTGAAAGGCCGGTGCTATAGGAACAATATTGCTGTCAAAGAGACAAAGTCTTAAACCTAACAAATCAACTACCCATAAATCAGCAGCAAATTAAAGGTTAAAATAAATGCTGCTGAAGCCCAAACACCAGCTAGCCTAAAGCAATAAGCATTGCCCTTGTGAAAATGTACACTTTTCCGTACTGTTAAAAAGAGTACTTACTATGGAAATAATATAATTAAAAAGAATATACTTTAGTGTGAACTGAATGTAATGTTTTCAGACACTTGACTGAATGTTATCTGGAATTCAATTCAAATAGTTTAAATTTATATTAAATGCAATTACTGAACTTTAGAGTGTTTTTTTGACCCATTTAAGTAGGACGTAAGTATTTTCATATGTAATTTCTTTGAAATATTGTTAATTGTTAAAAGTGTTACTGCTGAAGAAGCATTTATGATCAACTAAAATATACTTTAATGTCATTTCTATTGAAACTTGTATGCCATGTATTTAAATATTTCAGAATTACACTTTGGTAGTTTAGTACAATATAAAAGTACTTCACATGTGCTTTAGTATGTTAGTCAACACATCAAAATAAGTCTACTTCTTTAAAGCACAATAAAGATAATCATGTAAAATATATTTCAAATTAAAACTTAATTTGACATTAGAAAGTGTTCTTTTTAACTACTTAAGTGTGTTAATAAAACAGTCATGACACTGTAAAGTCATATATGTCATATATAGGGTGACCATAAGTCCTCTTTGCCCTGGACATGTCCTTTTTTTGGACCTAAAAAATGCGTCCGGCCGGGATTTCTTAATCGCCCAAAATGTCCGAGATTCGGGTGTTTTCTTAATCCCGCTCCCGCTGAATTTCTGACCATTCCCGCCTGCTCCCGCGATTTTCGTGTCCACTCCTTTAAACATTTTAATAGCCTATTGTGTATTATATTGGTGCATCAGGGAGTCGCTCTCAGTATGCGAGTATTTAAATCTCTTTTGAATGAGCGTTGGCGCTGTTTACTTTCACTTTCACTTTCGATTTCGCGATCACACGCACTCTGTGTAAAGGGAGCACATCTTACCAAATCAGATATTTGTCAATGAGCTCAGGATCTGTTGAGCAGCAAATATACTCTCAGGGGCGTCGCACCCGTGGGGGATGTGGGTGTTTTAACACCCACACTTTTCCCTGTGAGAGGGTTCAACGCCCACTTTTTCTGCAGTTTTTCCGCAGTTTGCACAAACGCCTTACAGCAGTCGCTCCTCCGTTTCTCTGGCCGCTCTGTGTCTGCGCTCCCTGCGGCTGCCTCCTCTCCCCTCCCTCTCAAACATGACACCGGCTTTGAGTGTGACCGGCTGATGATTGGCTGTTCTGCCTTAAGTCCCGCCTCTCTTGGTGTGTTAGATTTATCGGTCAGCTCGTGCTGAGGAGGCGGGAACTTATGGTTATGGTTATTTACATTTCCAGGTACTTTGAATGAGTGTTTATGTTTTCGAGCTTTTTAAATAAGCTTGATATGTGTTTGGGAAGATGTTCTGTTTATGTTTTGTTGACATGTCGAGTGTTTTCTGTATTATATTTCGTTTTTTAGACTAATGCTAATTGCTAATTGGGATATTGTTCAGCAGCTAGCTAAATTCGGTTATGTATGTGGCATGCAATGTATAAAGTAACTGTGATGAAGAAGGCAGGGAATTGACGAGGAGGAGGGACAAATTGTCATTGTTAAGCAGTGTATTTATGGGTTTATTGCCAGTGCAATTGATTTTGATATTTTGAGCATTGTTTGTTGATTAGCTGAATACTTTTGTGGATACTTACCTGTTGTGTTTGATTGTACCTGTTGAGGAGAAAAAAGTGAGAAATGATGTCATTGTTTGCATAACTGTTGAAGAACTATGAAAGAACTATGAAAGAAAAGTGTATATTATTTTAATGTTTAAAAACAGTAAATTGTTACATTATTTATACCACCAGAGAAGAAGCTTTGTGTGGGCGTTTTTTTTTTATATCTCCCCTTTTCAAGGCGCAAGTAAGCAAAATTTAGCAGTCTCAGTCACAGTCCTGTCAGACCCATGTCACTATCAAGCTTACCACTGTCTTTTTGTCACGCAGTATCATTAAGATGCAGAAAAGAAAGAGGCAGGAGAAGATTGACACCTTTTTAGAGGTAGTTGGTCATATGTTCATTGGTCAGTTGCTTGTTGTTGTTGGTTGCATTTATATATGTATTTAGATATATAGATATATATATGTTTATATTTTGTTCTTAATATATGTTGTTTGTATAATATATGTTGTTTGTATATCTGGAGTTTGTAACAAAAATAATTTCCCCCTGGGATTATTAAAGTATTTCTGATTCTGATTCTTTAGCAAGTCTACTGTTGTGTATTTTCACAACAGAGTTTTGACTTATTTTCTGTGTGTTCCGAGTGTGTTTTTATACTTTTCTAGTATCACTCATTTAAATGGGAAGCTTTTTATATCTTGTATGTTATACCTTTTGTACCCTTCTGTCATTGTATTCATCATTTTTATTGTTAACAAACAAACCACATCCATCCCCCGCACTTTTGAAAACCTTGCTACGCCCCTGAGCATGGTCTTGTCAGTCACCTCTCCTTATTCTCCATCTGTGATCAGTTAAATCTGACTCCTGCAACTCTTGCTGGATGCAGGGTTGCCAAGTCCGCGTTTTTTCCACAGAATTGGGCTCCTTTTACACTGTTGCCATGGGTTGATTTTCCCAAGTGGGTTAAAGGTTTGAAATATTGTGTGATGGTCTGGGTGTTTGTCCCTTTAAGACTCGGATTCGGATTTTGATTCAAATTGTATCTGCTTGTTTTTTTAATTAAAAAAACTTGACCCTCTAACATTTGCACTATTCTATATCTATATCACTATTCTATATCTATTCTATTTTTATTCTAACTACTTGTTTTATTTAAAATGAAAAAAAGAACGAGAGCTTTTAACTCTAGCATTCTCTGTTCTTTATCTATTCTTTTTTCTTTTTATTGACTATAAATAATGACCCTCTAACACAAGCATTATCTATTCTTTTTCTGTTCTATTGACTTGTATTTTTATTTAAAAATGACCCTTTAAAACTAGCATTCCCTATTCTTTTCTATTCTATCTACTTGTTTTCTTTTTATTTACTATAAAAACAAAACACGCAAACAAAAAAAAAAAAAACCTTGCTACTTTACTGTTAGACAAAACCCTGCCCCCCACTGTCATCTTTTTAGAAAACTAAAATATGGTCACCCTAGTCATATATGATTATTAGGATAGTAAAATAGGCTTATCAACTATTATGGATCAAATCAATTATGATGTTGGCTCACTGCTCAGTGTCCAATCTGGATCTGAACAGCCGGTCTAAATAAACGCAATGCAATGGTGTCCCCTAGTGGAGTGCATAAAAACACCAGTCACTTCAAATGTGGCTATTTACCCAATACATCTTCCTTGCTTCTTCAGTGATTCATTGCATGTTATTCCAAAAAGATAAATGTTTGGCTCTGTAATCTTTTGCACTGTTTCTGAAAGTACTTTCCCCTTTGCATGACGTCCCAAACCCACCAAGCATGACATAACACCCATGTTTCACAATCCAATCAATTTCCAATGGATTAAATTCAATCCCTTCCTACTGCTTTCTCCCTAAATATATTTCACTCTTGAAATATCTTGGATTATGCAAGTAAAATGAGATGAGACTTAGAAAACTCAATGAATGTAGTGTTGTGGTACATGAGGTTGGGACATTGTTGATCTTAACATATAAATAACTAGACAGACATGGCAACAGCATATGTTGTTCAGATGTATATTTTTACATGGTTTTAAATATTTAAAATAATTCACTGTTGAAATTCCCTGCATATATATTTCTCCATTAAAAGGCATTTCATGCTGGTGGAGCAGTCGACGTCCATATGAGGAAATCCAGTCCTGTTTCCAACCAGTTTTTCAATCATCCTGAAACATTTCTCTCACTGATGAGGAGAAACAGTGCTTCAGGATCTTCAGGTCATGCCCACATTCTTCATCTGATCTGATTCATAAGAATTCACAGCTCAGATTCACACTCCAGAGATGATACTTCAGTCAAAACATGATGCTAAACGCCGTCATTCCCATTTCCATTATTATTTCCAATTGATTCGAACAATTTCATCGATCCAGGTTTGTTTTCAAGTCATTTTTTAAGTACATAAAATGTTACGCTCAGGTGATGATGATGAGAGTGGATACGCTACACTAAATGAATCCTGGGAAGAGAGACTGCAGGAGCAGAATCACTCCAACCACCATCAGACCACAGAAGAACAGCACCAGCCACAGCGGGAATGAACCTAAAATATACATATATACAGCATCACTGATGCATCAGCATTCACAATTTAAATTGGAATTTAAAATAAACTTTTAAAAATGATATAAGACAATTAGCATCAGAACAATGATCAAATACACAATCAAGGGCCAGTTTTACCAAACAGGGCAAATTAGCACGCGAGTGCAAATCCAAAACAGCGCCGATGGGTGTGGAAATGTCTGCGGGTGGTTTACTGACAACCGAGCAAATTAAAGAACACAGACACAACATCTCATTTACATATCGACCAACGCAGTATACCAAGCGCAGCGCAAATTAGCGTAGTCGCAAATAACAAATAAAGAAATAAAGAAGCCACAGTACATTGAAAAGACCCGGAGGCCAAAAAAATGTTTTGATAGACCTGGTATTGCGTGACTCCTAGTTGAGGGTTTCAAGTTTGTGTTCTTCTGGCGTTCCAAATAAATGAATACGTGTGGGAAAAAATCCTCTCCCTTCTACCACGCGCGCTCTGTTCTCCGCGGCGCCTCCTCTAGCAACAATAATTGCAGCCATTTCAAGCGCAAAATAGTTTAAGACATGCTTTTTTGGGGCGTTAAATAGCGGCGCAAATACCAGTAATTTGACAAGCGCAAAAGTTAGTAAATCTCATTGCGTGATTTATTTGAATACTCTCCTCCCATAAATTTTGCGTTTTGAAAGGGAAACTTCAGCGCTAATTCGAATTTTCAGCGCTAATTCGTCACTGCACGTCTTTAGTAAATCCTGACAGCACTATTTTAACGCCAAAAGACGGTTTGCGCTGGAGCAAGCTGTTAGGAAAACTGGCCCATAATGTCATAAAACACCAAGGGCTTGATTAACCAATCAGAACCAAGTATTCCTGGGAGTGGTGTAAAAAAAAAAAAAATAAAAAAAGAGGAATAACAGTCAAGTTAAATTTATTTGTATACCACTTCAAAGCAGCTTTACAGAAAAAAAAATCATTATGTTAATGCTTATATTACCTTAATATCTTTATGCCTTATAGTCACAATTAGCAGATTAGAGCTGGACGATAATAAAGTTTATATTTTGCAACACTACAAGCAACAATATTTCTTATATAATATTTATTGCTTTATGTGAGCTGTATTTATTAGGATAAAGTTGGACAAACTTATATATCCATCTTTATATAAAGAGCTGAGTGATAATATAGTTATATTTTGCGACAAAATAAAAATTAGGCATTTGAGATTTGCTATATAGTGTATATACTGCTGCTTTACATGAGAATGCTGTATGTATGTGGTTGGTTGGTGTTTTAATGCCATGCCAGCTTCCTTGGCTATTTTCATATAAAGAGTGATTTAAACACTTTTATCAGGTTTTTAAAGTTTGCTTTAAATAACAATTTTAAAATGGGTTCAGGGTTGAACTTAAACCAGCACAATTTCACATTGGACTCTGCCATGAATAGCATTTCGGCGAATCAGTATTTGATATGAATAACTTTTGTGTGATTTTGAAATGTCTTATTTACATTCTTGTATATTTTGTCTGATTCAAGTGATTATTGAAAATACAGATGTGAATTTTATCCACATCAGGGTTAATTTCATACAGTTTGTTGTCTACATGTATGCGGATAAAGTTTGACATGTATGAATACATAAATCTGATCCTGTCATACTCACTCCGGTTGGACACAGCATGCATCTGACAGCGGCTGTCGACGGCTACGCTCAACATGACCACTTCGTTATTGCCCTGCACGGCTTTACTTTTAGGAGCGTCAGGTAGGAATGTCAGGTCCGTGACAACAATGCCATGAGATTCCTGGATGTAGTACAATTTCTGGAGGGTCGATCAGAAGAGACGGTCAGTATTAAAATACGGGCTCCACAAAAATATGAAGCAGCTCATCTGTTTTCAGCATGGATACTAATCAGAAATGTTTCTTGAGCAGCAAATCAGCATATTAGACTGATTTCTGAAGATCATGTGACACTGAAGACTGGAGTAATGATGCTGAAAACTCAGATTTGATCACAGGAATAAATTACACTTTAACATATATTCAAATAAAAAACTGTTATTTTAAACTGCAATAATATTACTGTTTTACTGTATTTTTGATCAATGAATGCTGCCTTAGAATTTAGCACAAAAGAAAGCATCTTAAAAGACAGCATTTTCAGCCCTAAAACGCACACCCTACAAAAGCAGCTGAATAGGTTTTGGCTATATGTAATTGATTGGTGATTATGCTGTTTGTACCTGCAGGGAAAACGCTATATAGATGGCCACAGATCCCGTCACCGTTCCAAGACCAAGAAATGTTCCAGAGTCACTGAGGAATGACACACAACCATCAAACACATGATAATTCACCAGAACGATGAATAATGCATGAGAGATGCCCTCTACCTCACTGCAAGACAAGATATAACTTCATTCCCACAAGGCTTCGTGAGCAGCGGCAGGAAAGCCCGTCCGTCCCATTTGGTGATGTAGCATGGAGGGGGTTTGCGGTCCCGTTTGTGGGGGATTTGGACTGTATAGAGTCTCAAAGCATCTTTCTGCTCCTCTACCTTTGCAAACCTGGTTTTGAGCAAGAACATAATGACAAAACATTAGCGAAACTGGCAGCTCCTTGTCTGTTATTAGCTGGCCCCTTCCATGAATAGAGTAGACTTTGTCCCATTACTTTTTGTACAGCTAGAGTGATGCAAATCACGTTTAACATGTTTATATTTGTTAGATAATCCTCTGCAGTGAATGGGTGCCGTCAGAATGAGAGTCCAAACAGCTGATAAAAACATCACAATAATCCACAAGTAATCCACACCACTCCAGTCCATCAGTTATCATCTTGTGAAGACAAAAGCTGCATGTTTATGAGAAACAAATCCATCAAGACATTTTAATTTTAAACTGTCATTTCCGTCGAGTCCATAATCCATAATAAAGCTTCCTCCAGTGAAAATGTCCATCCCCTGTTGTTCTCTCACATCAAAAGCAGTAATGACAAATTTGTCATTTAAACACACGCAGCTTTTCTCTCACAAGATGTTTATAGAGCTGCAATATTTCTATTCCAAATAAATGTTGTTCTTTTTTTCTTTCTATTTATCAAAAAGTCCTGTGAAAAAATGTATCACATTTTCCACAAAAACATGAAGCAGCTCAACTGTATTCCACACTGATAACAATCAGAAACCTTTCTTGAGCAGCAAATCAGCATATTAGACTGATTTCTGAAGGATCATGTGACACTGAAGACTGGCGTAATGATGCTGAAAATTCAGCTTCGATCACAGCAATAAATTACGTTTTACAATATATATACACAATATATTCACACAGAAATGAGTTCTTTTAAATTGTAAAATTATTTCACAATATTGATCAAATAACTGCAGCCTTGGTGAGAAGAAGAGACTTCTTTCATAAAAACATTTAAAAATCTTACTGACCCCAAACTTTTGAATGGTAGTGTAAATATGTAAGAACAAAGACATATTTAAAGAAAATAATAATACTTTGAAGTCCTAAGGTTGGCAAACAACGCATCCTTTCCGTTGACAAAGAAAATGACTTAAGCCCTATTTTTTAGCCTATTCATGGAAAGTGTCAGCTGTCAGGAAGTGCACAACTTGCCTGCATGTCCTGTAGCGGTAGGTCTTCTCTGTGATCTGAGGCATGTTTTCATGCCAACACAAACCCACGGCCAGCTGATCGCCGCTCCACACGCTGCACTCGAAATCACGGCCTACTGTTACAATGTGCTACATCAAAAAAAAGAGAAAACAGCACTACTTACAGTAAATAGCATAGTAAACAAGCAGTTCTTCATTGCGTAATTGTTTTTTTCTCAGTTTTCTTCAGAAAGCACACCTTGTTATCAGGACCGATGTCTATATCCTCCAGTTCATCCTTGTGAGCTCTGAAGCTGAACTTCTCTTTCAAAGAGGGGAACTGGAGAGAGACGAAACGAGTTGAGACAAGGACAGTGCTGAGAAAAACCACACAGACTCATGGGAGACGCTCACCTCCCACACTCTGACGAAACCGTCCGCCCCGCCGCTCAGCAGAAGCGTGAGGTCGGCGCTGAAGCGCACGCACTTCACGCAGGGGTCCTGCGGGCTGAGGTCGGCCTGCACCGCTCCAACATCCTCCACCACGATCTGAGGAGAGTCCTCCTTCATCTGGGCCACGTCTCCTCCTCCTCCATCTCTGTTCTGGCCTTTCCCGCCTCTCTTTCTGGCTGCACCTTTATCGCCAGCCCCTATTATAACAGGTGTCACAGTAAAAGACGAATGAATGGTCATGTATAGCCTGGTACACACCAAGCCGACAAACTAGTGGCGACGAAAGCAGACTGCGGGGTCGGCCAACGTCGGCAGCGTCATGGGTCCAAAGTTGCCCTGACACACCAAGCCGACGCTCGACAACTGACGGCCAAGTAGCACGTCCATTCTATGCCTTTCTCGCGCACTGGTTCGCCAGCTGAACAGCCAATCAGAATGATCAGATGGCCCGACTGACCGACGAGCTCCGACGCCGATTCAACATGTCGAATCGGCCGAAAACAAGCCGACGAGGACCAACTTCAGCCGACGATGCGGAACACACTGAGAAAACTTAGTCGGACGACGAACCGGCCTTATAGGGTTGGGAATCGAACATCAATTCCAATTCCAGAATCGGATACTTAAGGTCAGGAATCGGATACTTGTTGTAAAATTAACTTTTCAATTCCACCTATCAATTCCTGTGTGCACATCTTTTTTTTTTTAGGTGGCGAAAAGGGCCTGTTAAAAATGTATTTGTCTGTGAATCATTCATTCAAGAGATTCAAAAACACTGATTTATCCACTAATGAAACGAGTAAATCTCGAGTGAGTCATTGAATCATTACATTCATAAATTCCATGGGATTTTGTTTAGTTGTCTAATTTTTTTTTTTTTTTTCAGAATTGTGAGAGAGCTACAACCTCCATTAAAAAAAAAAAAAAAAGTCTAAATTTATTTGCACACAAATAACTCTTAATAGTCAGTAGCAATTAAATGTTTTGCAGAAAGAGACAGAAGAAATGTGTTTGATATCTAAATGTTTGACTTTGACATTGGAATCGAAACTGGGCACTGATAAGAATCGGAATCGGAATTAGAATTGGAATTGATCAAATTCAAATGATACCCAACCCTAGTCATGCATGCCCATTTTCATGCCTCAATGTTTTGATTTTGCTTCAACTGACCATCTTTGGCTGCAGGTTTCTTTGCCTGTTTGGCCGCATGGTGACTGAACCTCATCAGGCTGCAGTTGGCGTCCTGTCCCGCAGCAATCACCTCTCCACCCAGAGACATGCACATGGTGGCCCGCGTGTCCGTTTCATGAGTGTGCAGCAAGGTGGCGCTGTGCACACCGCCGACCAGATCCAGACTCAGGAAATGCTGCAATCAAACGGTAACACTAAGTCACTTTCACTTCACTTTTGTCACTTTCAACAGCTAAATGGTATGTAATGTAGAGCCCTGTGAAATCCATTTCATTTTTCACAAATTTTGGAGTTTCCTTTTTTTTTTTTTTTCTTCTGGATTCCATTTTTAAATGTTAAATTCAAATTTAGTAATCAAAAAGCCAATTTGAAATCTAGTCAAAGTCTAACCAATTTAAAATCATGAAACCTATACAATTTAACAACAATTTATTGAAAGTTATTAAAATTATTACAAAAATTAGGGCCCACTGAACTGTTTTCCATTTGAATTTTTCTGGATTCCATTTCAATGGTTTAACTAAATTTCAGTCAAAAAGAATGCCAACCCATCTGAATTATTAAAACTGTTAAAGATTTTATAATTTATTAAAACTTTCACAATAACAGTGCCCTATCTGATCGGTTTTATTTATTTAATTTCTATATTCTTTTTCTTTTTTTTTCTTTCAGAAATTCTGTATGTCGCCTGTTTTAATGTTTCTGGATTCTGTGTTTTATATTTGAATGAAAATTTATAATCAAAACCTGTGATAATCAAATGAATGCACAAAACTTAATTTAATTAATCCTTTAAAATGTAATCAAATGAAGTTTAATAATTCCTTTCATTTTTTTGGCAAACAAAGTGCTGCACAACAGAGGTTTACAGTTTAAAATTAAATTAAATGGGGAAAAATAAATTGTGATGTAATGTTGTAATAAACTGTGATATTATTTTTGTTGTTATTATTTTAAGGAGGACATTCTACCGTACAATAGCAATATTGTTATACATAATAATGCATACAGACTCACAATCACTTTTAATTTATTCATTAAAATTTTGCCAAATTGCATAACATTCTGCGCTGTACTATAAATCACATTTTTATGACAGGATTCTGCGATTCTGTCTGCACTTTCCACATCATGCAAATCAGGGCCCTAAAAGTGCAAAAAGTCCTGCTTCTAAATAAAATCTTTGTTTATTGTCCTTAACAAATATTATTTTTCTACAAAACAACTGATAATCATTAATGTCTGAATTCATCTATTTGAATATTGGAGCCAAACAAGGCTATTCATAATTTGGTGGATTCAAGTACATAAAGCACACCTTATATATAAAGAACATAAAATACAAATAAGCAATTATGTTGACTGATTAATTAATTGTGATTATATAATCGAGCAGCTTTACGCATGTGGATGGCCATGTAAGTCATTTCTGAAGACAGTACCATTCCATTCTTGATCCCGGTCTTGGACGCGCCGCCTCCTCCAGCTGTGATGATCAGGCCGCTCTGGGGGTCGATCTTCACAGTGTAGAGAGGGAAGGGGGCTCTGTACAGCTCAGGCGCTCTTCGTTTACCCATGCTGCTCTGCGATCTCTGAACTCTGGTCTTGAAAGTAAATTACTGATTGTTACGGACAATTCCACAAAACTAATACACAACTCAATATCATTGTCCATACAACTTTTAGTATTTCTGCAGTAGTGTGTATAATGTGCACTGTGTACAAATTTTCTATATGATTGCATTTGGGTCAAAGAAGAACAGTGGTTTTCAAGCATCAAAACAATACAAGTTTAATGCAACTTTACATTTTTTCCCCATACATTAGAATGTGTAAGGTTTAATTTTTTTTTTCAGAGAAAAAAATATAACGACTCTTTTATACATTTTAATAAGTACAGGTCAGAATAAGGATGTTGTTTCATCACTTGCTCACCAAAGGATGCTCTGCAGTGAATGGGTGCCGTCAGAATGAGAGTCCAAACAGCTGATAAAAACATCACAATAATCCACAAGCTGAATGTTTGCAATAAACAAATCCATCAATTAATACATTTTTAAGTTCAAACCTTTGCTACCGGCTAAAATAAAAGTATTTCCATAATATTGCGTTCTCCAGCGAAAAAGTTGTCTCATCTGAATTAATCATATGCACAGATCAAGCACCGATTGCAACCAAGACAGTCTCAAATTATTTTAAAGTTAAAATATCTTAATGATGGATTTGTTTCTTACAAACACGCAGCTTTTGTCTTCTCAAGATGTTAACTGATGGACTGGACTGGAGTGGTGTGGATTATTGTGATGTTTCTATCAGCTGTTTGGACTCTCATTCTGACGGCACCCATTCACTGCAGAGGACCCATTGCTGTGATGGAATGCTACATTTCTCCAAATCTGATGAAGAAACAAACTCATCTACATCTGGTCCTGAGGGTGAACAAGTGAACAATAATATAACTGAAAGAAACTTTCATTGACATATGTTAAAATATGTAAGTGTCACTGATTTGTCTCAAGATGTTAAAAACCAGTAATGTTTTGTTTTCCCCCAAAGGCAATGTTCTAACTGAACTGTGGCTTAATCCTGGCTTAATCTAAGCATTGTCTGTGAAATCAGGCCTTTATGTCTAAGCTATGTCTGAGATCTTCTTTCTGATAGCACACCCTTTTATAGACAGACTCATATTAATTACAGAGACTTATAAACACATCTGAGAGTTCATACATCGCTGTATGCTGTTATTCAACAATATAAACACTATATTCTCCATCTGCACCCTCATCAGCTCTTCAGTTTTCCAGTCACATTCTCTGTACATCCTACACTAGAGAGACTCTTCAGACAACGCGATATAAGCATCGCTGCACTGATAGATTCGGTTCCGTTTGTTGACTTGTGTGTGTGTGTGTGTGTGTGTGTGTGTGTGTGTTCGCTATCTCTCAGGCTCTTGATGTCAAGAGTGTGAGTCACTGCACCTGTGTCTGTGGAAGCGCTCCAGTCTCTTACTCCAGTTATTCCAGTGTTTAGTGGACATGCCACTGTCTTTTCGCACTGGATCTCTCACAACATTTGTCAAAGAGCCACCATCTACTTCCTCTGTTTCCGTAGATACACGTCAGCAGAGCGTCACATCCTACGCGCCTGCGTGCATGGCGTCAGACGCGCAACCGTAATAAACGTAGTAATAATGCAACTGGAAGTTTGAATGGAGTAAACTGATTAAGCGAGTTTGTTAAATGTAAAATAAATAGACCTACTCAGATTTAATTAAGCGCTCAAGGTGTGGTGCAATTTTGTAATGCTTAAATTCGGATTTTCATAAATAAATATTTTAACAATTAAAGAAAATCTATTAAGTTATTTTAATTCGGTTACATTACATACTTAAATAATAACTACAACATAAATATAATATAAAGTTATAAAACATAAACAAAATTAAGTAACTGATATTATTGCAAACATTTTAAAAATATTTTTAATAGAAATATTGATACAGTAGGTGGCAACCCAAGACATTTTCAAAAGCAGAAAGGTGGTGCAGTTTTGAAATGGTTAAATAAACAAATAACTAAACTGTTATTTGTTTATTTAACCATTTCAAAACTGCACCACCTTTCTGCTTATTAATTAAATAAATTATTCTAATAATAAATAATAAATATAATTAAAATACAATATCAAATTTTAAAAGTAATCAAATGTGACTGAAATTATATGAATAGTATAAAAATATTGTAAAATATGTTTACGAAATTAATTAGATTATTGAATTTAATTAATTAAAATGACTTTAGAATACCACTGTACTCTAGGTGGCAACCTGAGACTCTAAATTGTCAAAGCTGTTATAAGGCAGCTGCCAGGAAAATGTCTATATCAAATTATATGCATAAAATACATGTTTGTAGCACAAAATGGTGTTATATGCCAATAGAAAGTAAAAATCTATGCATTTTGCACTACTTTTAATGAGTTTACTCTTGTTTTACTACTGCATTTACTTACCCTTAAAGAATGACCATACAGAGACATCTGTTTTTTGTTGCTTTGTTTGTTTGTTTTTGGCAATATTTTACTATTACATTGTTTTACATCTTAAAAAGCTATTTAATTTGATTTATTATTTATATATTTAAAAGTATTTTAAATCACTTCCTTAAACACATGTATTCATTTATTTATTTATTCATTGATTCTTTCTTTCTTTCTGCTTTGTCATAAGTCACTCTTCAGGCTACTTCAACTGAAATAATTAGCTGAAAAAAAAGTAAAGCACATATTTGTCAAGTAAAGCACGTATTGTCAGAGTGAGTTTTATTATCATTTTCCTTTTCTGAGCGAGTCAGAGAGAAAAACAAAACCGTGTTTTCTAGGAAATCGTGGTGCAACATCAACATTTAAGAAACATTATTTACAACAACCAAGAAGCACAATATTAACCCCCTTTTGCCCTCCAAGGATCCTTTTTGCAGCAGTATTTAAATAAAACAGCTTATGATGTGAATTTTAAGATAGAATTGGGCAATGCTTGTACTAGAAGTGGAGCAGAAGAGAAAATGACTAAACGAGGTGCTAAAAGGTCAGTTTCTTCACTCTTCCCTGAAGCTTTAAAGTCCCAATCTTCCACATGTATAATGAAGTACTAGATAATTGCTCCCCTATGAACCTCTGATGCAGAGCGAATTTAATAATTACCATGCTCCTGGTCTCCCTCAGGTTCTCTTTGCGTACTTAGCAACACGAGCCTGGGAATATATATTAATTACCGTAAACAGCATAACAGAGGAGGTTTGCTGGGTGATAATGTGCTGTCACATTCATGCTTGAGTAGTGTGAGTTGATGTGATGTGTTTGTCAGGCACGATGTGATGTTGATGTGTTCTATCTATGCTTTATAAAGGTCAGCTGTCTGACTATTGATTACTTGTTCAATACAGGGTTTCAGTGGAATAATCAATATGACCCTGAGGTGATGTCAGCGGAGGCATCCGGTGCCAGACAGTCGAGTCAGTTTTGACAGTAACGGAAAACGTGTCATTTTATGTAATGTTATTATGATAAAAATTCAACCAACCCTTTTTAAACATGCCTAGAGCTAGATATTGGTCCACAGCTATCCAAACAGCCATAAATTTAGCCCTTACCATGGTAAAGCAACTTCCTTTTGTGTGTGTGTGTGTGTGTGTGTGTGTGTGTGTGTGGGAGAGAGAGAGAGAGATATTATACATTTACAGATTTAATTGTGTGACTTTGTTGCTTCATAACTTCTCACTCTATGGTCTAGAACCTAAAACATGTGCATTGATGCTTTATATTTGAATTCTTTTGCAAATAAATTCTTATGCTCTACATGTTATGCTTTGTTTACACTGAGAGTGTTGACAGTTTTGTGGAGAATACATTGAAAAAGCCCAATATTATTCACCTAGTGTTGCATTATATATCCATAAAAACTCCCTATAGCTTTTGTAATAAGATGGGCTGCATATTTTTAGCTGTTGACACAGGCTGGCCTGTGTCCTTGCTCCACAATCCGTGCCCACGGAAGGGGGTGTGAAAAGGAGGGGGTGACAGGGACGCGAATCCACCAATCATACTATAGAAAAGGCCAAGCTCATTAATATTAAACAGGTCGCGTGATTGGACGCTTCCAAAGATACGTCAGCACAATCGAATGAATATTCATATAGCGAGCCATCGCCATAGTACGATTGGTAATTGTGGTTTGTAGCGTTGGGAAGTCTGATTCATTTACGCGAATCGGTTCGCTCGGAATGTTCGATTTAGAGAATCGATTCAAACGAGTCATCGCTGAAAAGCGTTACGTCCTGTTTTTTTGTAGAAGAATAAATAGTTCGCTGTTTATAACTTAGTTTGTGATTACATTACAGAGACTGAGCTTTCAGCATGACAGCCACGTCTCTCTTACAGTCGAATTGATGATGGGAAAATAATTTTGCTGAATACTTCTATTTAACAATGTTTTCCGTCACGAATTATAAATAGCGTTTGGTAAAATAACTTTCTCCATTCAAATCGAATGATTCACGAAAGCTTTAAGAATCGGTTCGTATGAATCATTAATAAGAACCGAGTCAAAACATCAATTCCTCCGCGAATCGGACATCACGTTCGTTTGCATTTAGAAAGTGAGAACGACTGAATCTCTCCGTACACACACACAGACTGAATGAAAAATCAGGTTTGTCTAGTGTCAGGTCTGGTCTATCAGGACAGCGGAATTGAAGGCTGTGCCAGTATCACCTTCTTTCATCTATGAAACGGGAAGTCGCGTGATTATTAATGACTTTTGGTGGAAAAAGCCTTCGGATCAAGCACACGGTGGATTTTCATGTGTTTCACGGGTGATTTTGAGATTGATCTTTGGCACACTTTACCTCCTGGAAGGAGCCACGGATCGGACCGTGTTATGTTATATGGATACGTTACGGATAAACGCAGCGCTGCATTTCTATGAGATACGGACAGTCTGAAGAGAGATCCACGTTTTCATCACAGAAGCTCTGAGAAAATCTTGATTTGCACGTCTTATGGTGATTTCAGTAATGAAAATGTGAGGATATGTATCATTTCTAAACATAACAGAAGGCAGCAGAGGATGCATTTCCATATTTCACACGGCACCTGAGCGCAACATGTATTTCCTGCGTGAATCCTGTACGCACCGATAATGCACTGGAAGAGAAATGCATTTTAACAGACTGTATCAGGCCACAATACGCTCTCCGATCACGATCGCGTCTGTTTTCTCGATTTAAGCTGCCATATTTAGCTGATCACAGGGTGACATGCTGATCTGGGGCCAAACATCTCGTTCAATGGTCGTGTCGCTTTCTTCCTGAGTCCTGATGTTCTTCATCCATGCGAGGATTCACCATGGAAACCCACAGTGAGCGCTGGTGGACACCAAGACTGGATCCTGGATTGGAAACAGAGAGGCTGACGGATGTGTAAACAGCTCCTTTCTGTCGCCTTCATGTCAACTTGCTGAGACTTGCCTTTGCAGACCTCAGAAAAACAAAGGCGTGGGGGCATTCCTTCGAGAAGCGCATCCCGAGTGCCAGAGCGTCTCTACCCTGATAGCACACGTCTGTTTGATGTCTGCATTTACATCTGAAAGACATATTTTTTAGAGCGTTTGCTCATCTGCAATACATCTACAGGACGTTTTCCTATCAGATGTCAAATAGACGTTTATTAGATGATTTAAAACTGACATCTGTCAGATGTTTGCACACAGCAGATGCTTTCCAGATCTTTAACAGACATCTTGCATGTGCTATAGGTGCTCAACGCCACGAACATGCATGCCAGATCTGATTCGGTGTCCAGGCATGACAATCAGGTGGATCTGATCTCAGGTTTGGACATTGGCGAGCACGTTTCCAGGCAATGTTTTTCCAGCTTCCGTTGCATTAAAACCCACATGCAGTTTTAGTTTTTATAGCATTTTTCACACCCCAGAATGCCTCGGAATCGGGCCTTTTCCGAGCCTGAGTATTCAGCGGAGTATTCGGCGGACTGTTCGGTCACCCTGCCCTCTGACCCTGGGCAGGCGGTGGGACGCACCCATGAGGTGACCGTTCGCAGCTCCGGCTGCTGCCTGTGTCTGCCGCGGTTCATGCGCCTGACCTTCGCTCCTGACTCTCTGGAGAACCTCTACCAGACCTACTTCCGCCGGCAGCGGCACGAGACCCTGCTGGTGCTGGTGGTGTTCGCGGCCCTCTTCGATTGCTATGTCATCGTGATGTGCACTGTGCTTTACACGAGCGATAAGCTGGCGTCTGTGGCTGTGGCATCGGTGGGTCTGGCAGCGGACATCCTTCTGTACCTGCTGTGCCGAAACGGCCTGCTTCCGGACCGCGTGACCCGCCGCCTGGTGCCCTACGCCTTATGGGTGCTCATAGCGGCCCAGATCTTCTGTTACCTAGGACTGAACTTCGCCCGGTTCCATCAACCCAGCGACACGGTGGGCTGGCAGGCGTTTTTTAGCTTTTCCTTCTTTTTGACACTGCCGCTGCGACTGACCCCTATAGTGCTGATCACGGCCGTGTCCTGCGGTGTGCACACGCTCGTCCTAGGCGTCACTATTGCCCAGCAGCAGCAGGAGGACATTCAGGGGGCGGCTCTTGGAAGGCAGGTGAGAAAAATGGTGGCAGAGATTCGAACAGCCATGAGGTCCCAGGTGAAAAAAAGTGCACTTCCATAATATACTTAAAGTGCTCTATTAAACTAAAAATGATTCTTTAGTACTTCTTAAGATAAATTAAGATCATCTAAGTGTACTCGACTGTGCTATTTTGAGGCACCATGAATATGAACTAAAATGTGCTTTTAACATGGTATCTCTGTATTAAAAAGTTACCACTTGTAGCACACTTGAACCCATCTTTCATACACTAGTACACTCGTGTACTACAAGTGGTGACTAAATTCATATTTTAAATACAGAGATAGTATGTTAAAAGCACATTCTAGTTCATATTCATGGTGTCCCAGAATAACAGTTGATTACACTTGGATGATCTTAAGATTATCTTAAGAAGTACTAAAGAATCATTTTTAGTATATTAAGTACAAAATTAGTCTGTGAAAATAGAGTACTTTGAAGTGCACTTTTTTTTAACCTGGGGTTCTTTGTTGGTATCTACGGTTCCGTGAAGAACCTTTAAAATCTCTGTGGAACCTTTCCATTCCACCAAAGTTCCAAAATATCCATTTTTGGTTCCCCAAAGAACCTTTCAGTGGTCAATTCTTAGAACCATTTTTTTCTGAGTGTGAAGAACATTTTAATAATCTAAAGAACCTTTTTTCCACTATAAAGAACCTTTTGTGGAGTGAAACAGTTCCACGAATATTAAAGGTTCTTCATGGGACCATCGATGCCAATAGAACACCTTTTTAAGAGTGGAAAAGGTTCTTTAGGGCCAGATTTACTAACAGCTTGCTCCAACGCAAACCATCTTTTGGCGTTAAAATAGTACTGTCAGGATTTACTAAAGACGTGCAGTGAAGAATTAGCTCTGAAAAGGCGTGGACACAGTTATTTTTGTGCCTGACCTTATTGAATATGTATTTGTGGGAGTTTCCCTTTCAGACACAAAATTTATGGAAGGAGAGTATTCAAATAAATCACGCAACGAGATTTACTAACGTTTGCGCTCACCAAATTACTGGTATGTGCGCCGCTATTTAACGCCCAAAAAAAGCATGACTTATAGCAGGTGCTAATTTGCGCTGCTCTTGGTAGATTGTGCTGGTCATTATGGAAATGATCTGGCTGCGTCTGTGCTCTTTAATGTGCACACTGTCAGTAAATCACACGCAGAATTTTCCCCTCCCAACGGCTCTTTTATAGAATTGTGCTAATTTGCCCTGTTTAGTAAATCTGGTCCTTAGTATCTTAAAACATAGTTCTTTTAAAAACTGACCACTGAAAGGTGCTTTGAGAAACCCAAAATGGTTCCTCTATAGCATCACTGAGAAGAAAAAAAGTCTTTTGGAAGCTTTATTTTTTAATGGTGTAAATGATGTGTTCATATCTTCTTACAGTTCCTCCCGAGGTTTCTGATCAAAGTCCGATTCAACTGGTGTTAAAACCTGCGAATGTGAAAGACTCAATAACAACAATTTTTGGCATCAAACAAGCTCATGCTTTGTAGTCTAAAGGCTGCATGAAGATTTGACTCTGTTTAGTGTATATCTCAGTCATTTGGATCTTAAATGGTTAAGATAGGTATCATTAAATTTGTACTTAGTCATTTTGAAGGGAATACTTCTTGAAAAGCCTTGTAGATTCAAGCCTTATAGACTTGGGACAATTTTATACACACACACATATAGGTATCTATATATCTATGAATATACAGACAATATAAGGGTACCTGCCAGTGTTGGTACTATTAAAATATTGATATTAAGGTAACACTTTACAATAAGCTCTCATTAGTTTATGCATGAACTAACAATGAGCAATACCTTTGTTGTAGTATTTATTAATCTTTGTTGATGTTGGTTAATAAAAATACAACTGTTCATTGTTAGATGATGTTAGCTCAGGCGTTTTAAATAAAATTAACATACAACTTTTGATTTTAAGTAAGTATATGTTGAAATTAACATGAACTAAGTAAATAAATGCTTTTAAAGGGTTTTCATTGTTAGTTCATGTTAACTGATGCAGTTAAATAATGTAAAGTGTCACCATATAAAAAAAACAGATTTGATCAAATCATTGGATTTAATGAATAATATTGTATAATACTAATTAGTATAGCTAGTTAGAATAGTTTATATGGTACTAATTATTATCAGAAAGTTTAAATATTACATTCATCCAGACTGAACTACAGATTTAGTCATAAAATAATTTTATGAATTGCACCTGATCTCACATGTTTCAAACTAAATAAAGGTTCTTTATTGGCATTGATGGTCCCATGAAGGACCTTTATCATTCATGGAACCTTTCTATTCCACAAAAAAGTCCTTTATAATTGAAAAAGCTTCTTTAGATTATTAAAAAAAGTTTTTTTTTAAGAACTGTTCACTTTGGGGAACCCAAAATGTCTTTTCTATGACTGTGAAAACACCTTTTAGTAACCTTAACCAGCAGCCTAAAGACAAAGTCGGCATTTTTAAGTTCAAAGGCAGCTGGACATCCAGATCACATTCATGTGTACAATCGATCGCATTTCTTTTTCTAAAGAAGAGAAAGAACTTTTCAGATGATGGGCTGTGCGAGTGGAAAATGTCTTATGTTAAGAGTTGCTGCGTTTCTCCACTTGACAACAAAATTGTTCTGTATTGCGTTTTAAGAGAAGTGTTGATGTTTCTGGTGCAAAAGATATTAACAGACGCAGACCATTATATCATTCCGTGGATTTAGCCTCGCATGAAGGGTTTCTTTACAAATACTCTGAATTACTCTGAACCAAAAGGCCATCAAGTTGATGTCGAGGTATTTTCAAGGCAATTAAACATATTTTTATCCCAGTAGTTGTTAGAACAGTTAAAAAATTTAATGGTATGTTATTTATACATCATGGTAGCATTTGTTGTTTTGCCTTTAATTTATATGCTTAGTTGTCATGAAAATAATCTTGAAAATCTGGTCTTCTTGATATAATATAATATCTTTTGTTTTGGGATGAAATATGACTGGACATGAGTTCATCAGATTCTAATCCATCATAAATAGTAAGCTGATATGTGCTTCAGTGGCGTTTGTGTCACTGCAGTCATAAGATGGTGACGGGGCCAGAAGGGCCGGCAGGTGGGTGTCCAGCCGAAGTGCTTCGCTCTTCTTACTCAGCAAGACTGGTTTTGGTGCAAACTGCAGCCCTGACAGGCATAACACAGAAAGCAGTTTATTCAAATACATTACAGAGCAGAAACCTGGAGATCAATGGATCGTAGCCGTGAATCTCATGAAACCTAAGTTCAGGCTGTTTCACCCCAAAATGAAAATCATCACGATTTATTTATTTATTTATTCATTTATTTACTGCACTGTGACACTACCTTATTTGTGCTGATTAAAAAAAAAAAAGTTATTCAGTAACTAATTACAGTATTTTTACAGTATTACATGAAATAATTACTACAGTATTTTTCAAAATTATATATGTATATAAAATAGTATTTATACTTAATGTCAGCATTTTTGCAGTGCCTTTTTTGTGCTAATTTAAAAACATATTACAGTAATGTTTTATTTACTTAGTGTTTCAATTATTACAGTATTTTTAATCAGGATTAATCTTGTATTCCAAATTCTAGATAGTATTTATAAATACAGTATTACACAAAAAATGCAGTATTTGTTGTACTGCATTTTTTGCGCTGATTTAAAAAAATACCATATTTTTTAGTTAATTGGTCATTCAGTTATTACCATTTTTCATGACGATTAATCATGTTTTCTCAATTACATCTACAAATATTGTTGTACGTCCTTTTTTGTGCAGACCTAAAAATCTTACAGTATTTTCATTTAGTTAGTTATTCAGTTATTACTGTATTTTCATGATGATTAATCATGTTTTCTAAATCATATATACAAATAAATATAGCATTTTTACATAATGGTAGTTTTACTGTACTGCCTTTTTGTGTTGATTTAAAAATATTACAATATTTTTATTTATTCTTTCATTCAATTGTTAGCATGTTTTCTAAATTATATCTACTAATAAGTATAGTATTTATACATAATTGTAGTATTTATTGTACTGCCATCTTGCCTTATATATTAAAATATTTTATAATTTACTTAGCTATTCAATTATTACCATATTTTCATGATAATTCTTCATATCCTGAAATTACATTTACAAATAAATACAGTTGTCTAAAAGAAACAGACGCTAGGTGAGGAAGGCTTGTTTGTCAAGTCATGATGGTTCTGTTGTGTTTTGCAGTTGCTGGCCAACATTGTGATCTACTTCTGTGCCATCACAGTGGGCGTCATGTCGTATTACATGGCCGACCGCAAACACCGCAAGGCCTTTCTGGAGGCCCGGCAGTCGCTGGAGGTGAAGCTCAACATGGAGGAGCAGAGTCAGCAGCAGGTGAGAGAAACAACCAGACCAAACCAACATGAGCGAGTGGAATTATATGCCGGTCAGTCAGTTCCTTCTCTAGAGATGCAAGGTCTTAAGAAACATTTTTTAAAAGCTGGACTTTTAACTTGAGCGCAGCATGTTTAGAACGCAGTGTCATGCAAAAGACGTGAGACTCGAGCAGCGGTCACAGACTTTTCTGTGTATAAACAACCACTTGATGATAACTAGGTGAGCTCTGTGAATTAAACATCCAGTGTAATGAGGTTGTGGGACAAAAGTGCTGCATACTAGTGTTTGAAATGTTGCATAATGTGTACTACTTCACATACTGTTTCTTAAAGTAGAAGGCATTATGCAGTATATACTGAAACATTTATTGTGTACAGTGTTCAGAATACAGTAAGACAGTGTTCAATTTCCAACAGAGCTAGTCATTATTTTTGCAGTTCCATTTGATGCCACTTGTGGTGCAGAAATCACATACACACTTCACCTTTGAATAACACACATACATGAGAAACATCAGAAACCGCTAGAAAATAACAAGTAACACACTGAATTAAAGACTGAAATATTATTTTTGTGTATTTTTGTCTTTTATTTACAACTTTGAAATGTTTACAGTGTATAGCAAGTAAAACTTGTTTACTTTCTGGATATGTATTTATGGTTAGAGCTGCATGATTTTTTTCTGATAAAAATTGTGATTGTGATTTTTTTTTTTTAAAAATCCGGGTTTGCTGTGCTTGTTTGTAGGGCTGCATAATTTGATCAAAATGTTGTGACTATATATAAATATGACTTTTAAAATAATAATAACAATAATAATTTACTTAATACTTATTTACTAAATAAAAAGAAAAGAAATATTACTATATTAATATCTCACTGTAAAACAAACAAATCTAATATTTAAAAAGAATGTGGTAATTCGGTTTTCGTTACAGCTGTAAAATTAGAATATTAATATTTAAGGCTGTCTTAATTTCTTAATTTGCAAACTTTTATTTTGACATAAATTCACAGGAAGCCCTTAAAAGCTTGTCTTTTGTTGATAAGCACTTCTCATTACATGTTTGTGAAAATGGTTGGCACGTGTTTTGTTTCCAAAGGCATTCAGCGTTTACTGTGAGGCGCTGCAGTTGCTCGTGCTCATGTGTAACTGACCACAGTGCTGCGCTTCACTCAGAAACACGCAGACCATATATCATTCATATATTTTCAGATATTTCATTAAATCACAGCCTTTGTGGTTTGATAATTGCACTAATCCATATTGCAATTTCAATTTTGATGAATCATGCAGGACTGGTCTTAAGATGCAGTCACATTAGTGAAGCTTTCTGTTGATCAATGTGGTGAATTCACGTGACAAACTTGAACCTGATGCGAAATCAGCTTCAGGAAATCTTTCTCCCTCATGTGAAAATAGTTTATGGTGGTGAAAATTCGCGGAACAAAGTAACGTCACATTTACTGCTGTTCTGCGAATTTTCAAAGTCAAAAATAGTTTTCACGTAATGTGAAAGATTTCCTTATGCAGAACCTTCATAATGTTATATGAAAATGTAGTAACTTGCTTCAG
>JAFVLL020033101.1:0-11011 GCA_021397915.2 Tor tambroides
AAAATCAGATATATTATCCTCGTTGCCACTGACTCTTTGTTCAAGTTCCGATATATGTTCTCCCAGGTTTGATAAAGAAAGCTTTATTGTCTCTAGGTTCATCTGTAGATTGTCCATCTTTACATCAAAATGGGAGACCATTTCAGTTTTTAATTGTTGTAGTGCGTCCAAAAGGAATTTGTTTGACGCGGTCTGCTCCATTATATCTCTAGTACAAATCAAAGCTGACTGCTTCAGGAAGAGCTTGCTTAAGTCAATAATCAACGGAGACTTTTATTGTAGGCTTTCAAATTCAATATAATACTTATCGCAAAGTTAGTTGAAGACAAATAATTCCATAATTAGCAGACCAGTCTGCACCAGACACTCACGCCGCCGCCATCTATATTGTAAATAAATGCAATTTATGCTAATTTATAGAAATTTTCAAAAAGCAATTCTTCTGCCATGTTATATCAGTTCATTAGCATAATTCTATATTGTTTACACTTGTCAAGCAACTTTGCGACTTGCTGCATAATTTAGAATTCAACTAAAATGCCATAAATATTATTAATGGAATAATATTAAATATTATTAAAATCATAAATTCAATTATTAAAAAATATATTATTAAAATATTATTAATTTAGAATGAAATTAAAGTGCAGCCACAATTGGCACACATCTCATTCAGTCAGATTTTAGAGCTGAAATTATCTATTAATTTATTAATTTTATATTATATTAATTTTAATAAGTTATCTATGACAAAGGGAGGTTCTGAACACTTCTACTGTATAATTTATTAAAAGTTTGAAAAAATTACCATATAAACCACAGAAAGCTTTAAAACTTACAAGTATGCAAGAAAATTATAGTAGTATATCATTTTCATCTATTATTTATACTTTTATATAGATGAAAAACGTAAACTTAAAAAACTAACTGAAATAAATTACTAAGATTTTAGAGATTTTCAGATTTTAACACTAAAACTACAAAACAAATAATTAAAACTATATAAAAATATTTTTAAAAATTAATAAAAATGGCAAAGCATATAACAAAACTACAACTTAAACTAAAATATACTGTTATATAAAATATACTATACTACAAAGCTAAACCATTATAAATATTATATAAATATTACTAAAATATATTACATTGATAAAAACCTATTCACAAGCCTTAAATTGGGAAATCTTTACATAATTTAGTGCTCAATTAAAGTGTATAGCCACTAATAGCACATATGACTCATTTATCTAAATTTAATCAATTATCTTTGACAAGAGGAGAATCTAAATGTTTACTGTACAATTAAGAGAAGTATATCCTTATAAAACAATTACCATAGTAAACCATGGAAAGTTTACATGTAGAGTTATTTGTTGTCTGCTTTATATTCAGCACTTTCACTTCTTTTTCCTCTCTTAAATTAGTTTCTTTATCACACAGCAGGAAACATTGTGTTTTGCGGATTACTGTTATCAGAAACACGCAAACAGCCCCTCATTCATATTTAAACCACATGCTAGTCACCACTCGACGGTTCACACTATTCTTCTGTTATTGTTTTTATTGCTGGTCTACATCTGCAGTACATTCACAGCTCAACAGGCGCTCGGGGGGCCACGTAATTCACCAATTATGATTTCGTTCACAGCTACCTTCGCCGTTTTACAGCTTGTTATTATGTGTCGGCCTTTTCTTCTATTCTCTTCCACTGTCTCTCCGCGGTTAGTGACACTGCGTAAAGTGAAACGTAGCATGAAAATGTCATTAATATGTAAATGAGAGCAGTGTGTGAAGTCTGGTTTGAAGTCGTTAAGGGCCGCGCGAGTCCCGTTTGAGCTGACACATTAAATCATAGGTGTTCGTCGGTGGGCGCGTGTTGCTCTTAATTACAGCAGGTGTGCCGCGCAAACACAAATTACATATCTGTGGGGATAAACGTTTAATTGCATGACAAAACTGAACATGAAATGAAGATGCGAAAGGGTATAAATAAGGGATGCTTAACACTTAAAGGAACAGTTTACCCTAAAATGAAAATTTGCTAAAGATTTACTCACCCTCAGGTCATTCAAGATGTAGATGAGTTTGTTTCTTCATCAGATTTGGAGAAATGTAGCATTATATTACTTGCTCACCAATGGATGCTCTGCAGTGAATGGGTGCCGTCAGAATGAGAGTCCAAACAGCTGATAAAAACATCACAATAATCCACAAGCAATCCACACCACTCCAGACCATCTGTTAATGTCTTGTGAAGCCAAAAGCTGCGTGATTGTAAGAAATAAATTCATGATTATGACGATTTGAACTGTTTTGGTCTGTTTTGGCTTGTGAACAGTGTTTGATCTGGGCAGATTTCTCTCCTGATTCAGCCGAGAGGACTTTTTTACTGGAGAAAGCAATATTATGGATTGTGATGTTGTATTTTAAATGTTAAAATGCCGTAATGATGGATTTGTTTCAGTTTTTGTCTTCACAAGATGTTAATTGATGGACTGGAGTGGTGTGGATTACTTATGGATTATTGTGATGTTTTTATCAGCTGTTTGGACTCTCATTCTGACGGCACCCATTCACTGCAGAGGATCCATTGGTGAGCAAGTGATATAATAGCTAAATTTCTTTCTACTTAAAAAAAAAAAAAATCATGTTTCATGTTTGATAAAATCATATTAAACTGTAATCCTTTCCATTCTGTTACCATTATACTGAAGGTGACATTATTCCAGAACATATATTAAAATGTATTAATAGTGTGAGATGCCACAACACATTAAAAATAAATAACATTCAACAGGATTTTACATGGATATGATTTTTTTTTTATCTTACTTTGAACAATCTATCTATCTTTATTTATTTATTTTTTTAATTTTGACCTTGTCGTTTGAGTAAAATATCATAATTTGTTCTCATGACAAACGTCTTTTTGGTGACATATGCAGAACTTCTCCAGTCATTTAGGGGGCACTGTTTTCAATGAAAAACAGAAAACTATTTATGCCATTCATTTATACAACTACAGCGTTTTGGGAGCCTGAGAATGCAAATTTTCGAAAGCGGGGTTTCAAACTGCAAGTTTTTGAAAACTATAGCATTAACGTCTAAACTACGAAAAGGCAATTTTGTGAAAACGGTGACGTCATGCACATGAACATTACGTGTTCATTACGTGTCTATAGTCGTGTGAAAAAAATAAATAAATAAATAAAATAAAAAATTTAAAAAAAAGTCTATAGTCGTGTGCAGGCGTGACATTGCCAACTACTGGCCTGGCATGCATAATACAGCACTTTTAGTCATTTTTGTGGATCAATGTGAACGGGGATCATTTTGACAACGATGTCGTCTGTACACAAAATTTTTCAAAAACGCAAAGGTTTTAGTATAATCATTTTCATGTAAACTTACCATAAGTCCCTGCCCCATTTATTACTCTTAAACTCCATCCCTTTCTTATAATCCACTGAAAGCTCACATTCAGATCTACCTCCATCCAACCAACAATTGATGTGCAGCCTAAATTATTTTTCACTAATCCCTTCAGTGTTGGGGAAAGTTACTTTCAAAAGTAATGCATTACAGTATTGCATTACTCCATAAAAAATAACTAATTGCGTTACTTGGTTACTTTTTATGGAAAGTAATCCATTACGTTTCTTTGTGCTACTTTTTGTCACCTGGGCTGGGCTTTGTTTATTTATTATTTAAGAGAAAACCCAAAACTTATATTTTTGGTGACTGTAAAGAACCTTTCACACCAAGAGTGAAATCAATAAGCCTCAGGCTGAAGAAAATGCCTCTGCACTTACTCCTCAACATCTCATTTCTCTCAACATGGGGACAGGAAAGGTGTCAGTGAACAAATAGGAAAACAAAGTAACTTGCGTTACTTATTTGAAAAAGTAACTCGGATATTTTCTTGCTAATTGAAAAGGTAATGCGTTATTTTACTAGTTACTTGAAAAAATTAATCTGATTACATAACTTGTGTTACGCCCAACACTGAATTCATTTCACTTTGATGTACATCATAACTACTTAAGTTACATAGAACTTTAAAAACTGAAAAAGGCATCTGTTTCATAGACTCCCATCTATATATATCCTCTGTCTCTGTGTTTCAGCTCCATCTGTTGTTTAAGCGTGTTGAGCTGTGAATCATCTCATCCGCCGCTGTTAAACTGTGATAATATTTCACCCCTGATGAATTCGCAGAATTCCTGTCTCGGAACCACTGAGGACGGCGTGATGAAATTATGTTCTCTCTCGGTGCTTTTCCATTTGCTCCGAGATAAATTGCGCGTGTGTACGTGTGCGCCAGAAGGCTAGATTTCTCCACAGATCCACATGGCTATTTCTGATTGCCTGACGGAGGCCAGACGGCGAGAAAGAAACCAATTCGGTTCTTATTAGCAAACAACCTTTCCACAACATTATAAAATCAATATATATTAAGCTATTCCATTATCTGAGCTTTTTTTTCATTACCGTGGAAAACAAATCTCCAGAACAGGTATCAAAACGAGTTCCTTGTTCCGTTTCGGCACGTTGGAATCCGTCAGTTGTGGAGAAGATTGAAAATTCTGCGCTGATGTACTGCAGCGAACCATTTGACCTCTACATCAGGTCAGCTGTTTGGCGGGAACGAGGTTGCCATGGTCACTGAGTGGATTCTGGCGGTAAACAACGATTTGTTGTTTTGCTCTTTCTTTCGGTAGCGGAGACTGAACCCAGATTATCTGTCTAACACCATCATGAAGCCTCGATAATCACTCGTAAATCACTTTAAACACCTTCTGAAATCAGAAGAGTTTTATGGCATTTAGTGCTGGTCTGTCAGCTTTGAGCTCGTCTACATTCAAAAAATGATTTTTGCTGCTTAATCATAATGCAATATTTTTTTTACATAATTCCACAATTTCATTGCATTCAGTCAATGAACTAGCCTATGCAATGCATAAGCACAATTTTTCTTAAAAAAGTAGAGTGAGAGCCACCAGAGTGTCCCAAACGGAGGTCTGTGAACCACTGGGCATTCGTTAAAAATGAATAAAATCGAATGTAGTTCAGATTTACAATAGATAAATAGGGCTGCACAATTAATCGAAATAAAACAGTAATCAAGAAATAGCTTAGTGCAATTATCAGGGTTATTTTAGTTGACTAAAACTCAAACTAAAACCATAAAAAACTGTGTTGATTGAAATAAAATAAAGAATAACTGAAAAAAACTTTTAATTTCAGCCAGCTGCCAAGGCAAAATGTATTATTTTAATTTAGCTTAACTTGTACTGAAATAAAATGTATAAAAACTAGTAATATATTTAAATTCTATTCTTTAATATAAATGACAAAAACATTACTAAACCTTTAACTAAAATTCAAATGAAAACGGAAAATATCTAAATAAACACTGATTTAAAATATTAATAAAGACTATAATAGAATCTCGATACTAAAATAACACTGGCAATTATCAAATCAAAGGCTGCAAATTTAGATATTACACAGCCCTGCATTTTTAAAAAAAATCTGCTGATTTGCAAAAAAGGCCTATTACCTATTTTGATGATGTCAATGTCAAAAAATATCAATAAAAACTGTCCATCATGTAAAAGTTTTTTTCTTACAAAATTAGAAAGAATATTATTCACATTTTAATGCACATATCTAAACTTAAAAATTCAAAATAGATCATTTAATTTACAAAAACCTGTTCAAATACTACATTCACTATGAAAGGGTTCTACAGTTATATAAATAATTTTTTTTTTTTTTTTTTGTTCTTTCACAAAATTTGTAATTTTCTGTTACTGTTTGCATGCAGTAGAATGCCCACATAAAACATCTGGTTCATGTTTGCATTTTCTTCAGTCTATATACACTGCTGTTGTCTTAATACATACTCCACAATGAACACTTTCAGAATAGTGTAAGTGTGTAAATAGGGATGCAGTCTTAATCTGTTTATCATGTCAGTGAAGGGGTACACTCACACTGATCTGTCAACAGTTTCTTCCTGTCAGACGCTGATTGCTTTTTGTGTCTGAAGTCCATCTGATTCCAGATCAGGCTCTTTATTCCTTGAGCTGATGGAGCTGTAGTATCCCAGCATGCTGTTTTCACAGCGGCCCCTACAGGACCGACACAAACACAACATGATCCAGTCAACAGCAGGAGCTCAGTGGAAGGCTAAAACGCTTCCAGAGAGGACCTTCAAATTTAGTAGCTTTATTAAAGATGAGTGATAAGCCGTCCTCTGTATCTGTCTCACATTTACATGAGAGGTCACATTTCCACATCTAACATCTACTGATAAGCATCTGAAATATTAAATACAAGACCTGTGTCTCATATACATTTACACATTTACATTTAGTCATTTTGCAGACGCTTTTATCCAAAGCGACTTACAATTGGGGAATACATAATGCGATTCACCCTAAAGAGGCAGACAGGAAGTGCTCATAATACCAAGTTTCAGGCATTGTTCCAAATAATTACAAGCTAGAAAGGCAAGGAATAAATAAAGAGAATCTTTTTTTTTTTTTTTAAATAGTGTCGAAAGAGATGAGTTTTCAGCTGTCGCTTGAAAGTTGTCAGGGAATCAGCATTCCGGATTGGGGTGGGAAGATCGTTCCACCAGCCAGGAACAGTGAACGAGAATGATCTGGAAAGTGATTTTGTGCCTCTCTGTGATGGTACCACGAGGTGTTGCTCACTAGCGGATCTCAGGCTTCTGGAGGGAATGTAGATTCGTAATAGTGAGTGGAAGTAGGCGGGTGCAGAGCCTGTGGTTGTTCGATATGCAAGCATCAATGTCTTGAACTTGATGCGAGCCTGTGCAAGGAGATAAAGAGAGGTGTAACATGAGCTCTTTTGGGCTCATTGAAGACCAGTCGTGCTGCTGCATTCTGAATCATTTGTAGAGGTTTGATTGTGCATGATGGAAGTCCAGCCAGAAGGGCATTGCAGTAGTCCAGCCTAGAAATGACAAGGGCCTGGACAAGAAGTTGTGCAGCATGTTCCGTTAGGAATGGCCTGATCTTTCTGATGTTGTGCAATGCAAACCTGCAAGATCGAGCTGTCTTTGCAATGTGGTCTTTGAAAGTCAGCTGATCATCAAAGATTACACCAAGATTTCTGACCGAACTTGATGGGATAATTGTAGAAGAACCTAGCTGGATGGTGAAATCATGCTGTAGAGTTGGATTGGCAGGGAAAACAAGAAGTTCGGTCTTTGCCAGGTTGAGCTGGAGGTGATGATCTTTCATCCATGCGCGATGTTCTCCAGGCAGCCTGATGCCGTGCAATGGTAGCAGAAGCCATGGTAGGAGAAGCCATGTGCCTGTATGATGGGACCCAGTGATGTGGTGTAAACGGAGAAGAGGAGGGGTCCAAGGACTGATCCCTGAGGAACCCCAGTGATCAGTCGATGTGCTTTGGATACCTCCCCTCCCCAGGCCACCCTGAACGACCTACCAGTGAGATAGGATTCAAACCAGCGAAGAGGAATCCCTGTGATGCCCAGAGATGAGAGGGTGGACAGGAGGATCTGATGATTGACAGTGTCAAAAGCAGCAGATAGATCTAGCAGAATAAGGACTGATGATTTAGAATCAGCTTTTGCAATCCGTAAGGCTTCAGTGACTGACAGCAGCGCAGTCTCAGTTGAATGGCCACTCCTGAAACCTGACTGCTTGGCATCCAGTTTGTTGTTCTGTGAAACAACAAAGTCATATCTGATGACTTTGTGTCAGTTGTTTAAAGCTCAAATATTTTGTGATTTTTTTTTTAAATTCTTGTTTATATATATATATATTTTTTGTTTGTTTTTTATTTATTTTTTTATTTATTCACATATTTTTATACTGTGAGTTTGTGTTCAGTTCAAGTCTATTTGGTTGTTTGCTGTTTTGTCTCTGTTTGTTCTCTTTCTAAAATCAAGCCATTTCTCTCAAAAAGCTCTCTAGAGGTTGCTATCCATGCCTTTATTACATCTCGGCTGGATTATTGCAACTCCCTCTACTTTGGTATATCAAAGTCTCAAATGTTGTATGATTACAAGTAGTCCAAAATTCAGCAGCCAGATTCTTGAAGGGGGTAAAAAGTTTAATCATGCTACTCCCCTGCGCGATCATTGCATTGGCTGCCAGTACACACTCACTCCTTGACTGAATTTAAAATCCATGCTACTTGTCTATAAATCCTTAACAATCAAGCACCGTCCCTGTTGTCTGATCTACTCACCCCTACCTCAAGCAGAGGTCTAAGATCTGAGGGCAAACTTCTCACTCAGACCCCTAGACCTCGTTTAAAGCAGAGGATCTAGAGCATTTGAAATGTTCAGCCCCACCCTCTGGAACAACTTGCCAGTTCACATTAGAATAGCTTCCCTTACTCTGATTTAAGTCATATCTTAAAAACGCATCTTTTTTCTCTGGCTTTTAACACATAATAATATATGCTTTATACATAGTTTTTAATTTTGGTTTAGTTATTGTATTGGGTCCCTAAATGGTTTTAATTTGTTTACTAATTTTCTCTTCATCATATATTATTGTTTGTTGTGCAGCACTTTGGTCGGCCTTGTCTCGTGCTTAAATGTGCTCTAGAAATAAAATTGAACTTGAACTTGAACTTGTTTCTTTGTATTGTAAATAGTGCCTTTCTCTCCTCTGAGATCTTTGTGACTTACTCCATTAATTAAAAACATTTATCCTTAACATAAGAATTGCTACTTCATAAACATTCCCTCTGCATATGAATGTGTTCCTTCTTTCTATGTTTGTCACCATTAAAGATTAACAAGTTTTTTTTAAAAAAATGTTTGATTAATATAATTTATTTGACTACACTGAAATAAATTTGGTGTATAATATGTAAATTGCTAGTTGCTAGTAAATTTCACAAATACACAAACAAAGAATCCTGAAATTATGAAGTAGATAAACTGAAATATTATTTTATACCAAATCTTTTATTTACTCCAAAAAAATAGAAATATCTAAGAATAAAATACCTAAAAACAAATAAACTGATATGGCAAATACTCTATCTGAAGCAAAGAGCTCATTCACATTTTTGATGACATGTCAAATAAGGCAAGCTCTTTTGTGTTTTAATGAATGCGTTCCGAGACATTGCTTCATGAGGTATCGGCAGCATTTTCGAATCGTTTGATTCAGATCGGGACTTCGGATCACGTATCGTGAATCATTTGAGTCAGATGGGGACTTCGGAGCAACTCTGCAAATCTTTTGATTCAGATCGGGACTTCGGAGCGTATATCACGAATGATCTGAATTTGATTAATTTGAATTTGAATAAAGAAAACAGGTTTAGAGTCAGTTTTGTTCATGAATGTGAAATTTAGCCAGCAGGAAACACAAATGAAGTAAGTTTCCTATATTCTTTTTTGAGTCAAACAATCCAAAGAAAACATCTTTAAAACAGAAAGAAAAGTCACTTACAACATGAGATTGGATGAACATTAAAAAATCTGATCTAAATGTCTCTGTGTGGGTACATTGCAAACAAGTGAATGATATCTTCCTCAGAAGAGCGACAAAAACAGCAACTCGCTTCAATATACTATGACTTTATTTAGGTAACATTTGTGATTTAATTTAAATGTAATTTATTTATCTTTACAAATAAATTATTTATCTGTTGAACAAAAGCAGCAAGAGCAACCAAAATAAAATAAAAACAATTTACAGGTGAAATATCTGAGAAGCAAAAAAAATCTCATTGAGAAATATCAATCTGATGTCATTTATGATTTTTTTCACACCTGTAATTGGAGAAGCAGGTTGGCTTTTTGAAGCTTTTCCCTGCACAACCAAAACATTTACTTGAAAAGCAGATTGAATTTATTCTGGAGTAAAGTAAATCCAGCACAGGAGCAAAGTTTCCTGCTGTCAGGAGGGAATAACACAGTCTGTGGGTTCGAGGTGCTTTTAAAGCCAGTCTTGTCAGCGTTCCACCCCAATTACCTTGATTCCCTTCCCTCCTGATTCGCCCAGTAACGATGATAAATTGCCGCCCGCAGAACGAAACCACTTACCAAACATTATTTGATGAATTTGTTTCACCTCTTCCCAAACCTTAAGAGCGTTTTGCATTGATTCCCAGCATTCCGGCTCTTTAATTGCAGTGTATTTTTGCTGGATTTAGATGCACTGACCGCAGACTGATGCATATAATGCACTTTCATCTTTTCATTAGAAAACTGGACTGAGCTCTCATTTTCAGGTGTGATTTCTGTCCATTACTTTATTCTTTTTGATTAAAGTGTTTTGATTTGCCAAATGTAATACATTCATACTGTTATTTGATCTTAACTAATATATATAACTAATATATAATCAATATACATAATACATGCTGTTCACAGAGAGAGAGAGAGAAACAAAAATAAAACTTATTTTTTTAAATATAATAAACATATATAAATAAAATATATAAATTATATAGATGAAAAAAATTAGAATATCGTGAAACATTTTTTTTTTGTAACTTATTTCAAAAAGTGAAACTTTCATATATTCTAGATTCATTACATGTAAAGTAAAACATTTCAAAAGTTTTTTTGTTTTAATTTTGATGATTAGAGCTCACAGCTCATGAAAGTCAAAAATCCAGTATCTCAAAATATTAGAATATTTCCTGAGATCAATCAAAAAAAGGATTTGTAAAAACAGAAAAGTTCAAGTTGTTTAAAGTATGTTGATTTCTGCACTCAGTACTTGGTCGGGGCTCCTTTAGCATCAGTGAGGTGTGGCATGGAAGAGATCGGCCTGTGGCTCTGCTTTGGCACTACTGAGCTTCAGCTCGTCTGGATTGTTGGATCGACTGTTTCTCATCTTTCTCTTGAAAATATCCCATAGATTCCATATGGGCTTCAAGTCAGGCATGTTGGCTGACCAATCAAGCACAGTAATATCATGGTCAGCAAAGCACTTGGAAGTGGTTTTGGCACTGTGGGCAGGTGCTAAAGTCC
>JAFVLL020033102.1:0-12712 GCA_021397915.2 Tor tambroides
CTCTGAGCTACATTAAACTGTGTAAATACATCTAAATGCTATTTCAGATGCAGATTCCAGAAATGTTTTCTTATGTTGGAATGAAAGACACTAAGAACCGGATGAAGTGCTTCTTATTCATACCCAAAAATACAAAACTGAAAAAAAGAGTTAAAACTGAACACAATCTTGCTACTCAAGCTGTGTATGAACATTTTGCATTTACTTGTACTTCTACTTTCAATACTTAAGTACGTTTAAGATTTAAAAAATACTTTTCGTACTTAAGTACAATAAATATCACATACTTTAAGACTTTTACTCAAGTAATATTCTAAACGGTGACTTCAACTTCTACCAAAGTCCTTTTCTGGTAAGATATCTCTACTTTTACTTAAGTATGACTTTCAGGTACTTTATACACCACTGGCAAAATATCACTATTATTTTAGTTTTGACACAGTAAATAATTTTTTTTGAATTGACACCACAATTCAGCACACATATATGGTTGAAAAATAATACATTTTAACCAGTAAGGATACAGATTCACTGTCTGACCATTTAAATACTGTAATAAAGATTATCAAAAGAACAAATGTGCAGTGTGTAAAGAGAAAATGTGCTTAATGTGTTTCCCTTCAATTAAAAGAACTTCTACTGTATAAAATACAGAGTGTATTGCACAATACAGGATAGATTATGTGGCTCTTAAAACTGTCATGCATAGTTTTTTTAACTGACATGTCTTTTGTTTCGTGTTTGCACCTGTGAGGAGTTTGTCATGAAGTCCTGACAGAAGAGCATGCCGTGTTCGCCAGATACGAGCCTTATCATGTATGGTTTCCCCTGAGGAGAAGAGAAAATTCATTACTGACACGTACAACTCTCACAAAACCTGTGCTGCCTCCTTTCAACACATTTATAAGACAGCATTACATGAATGCAGCAGAAAGCAATCGGGTTTTGTGCTGTGATGAGTTCAGGTAAAAAAAAAAAAAACAGTTTATAATTATTCAATACTGGAAAGTATTAAAAAAAAGTAGTCTGATCCAGTGTGTTTTTAGTCTCATTGATTAACTATTATATTTTTTATTAATAGTGTTAATTTGTTTTTATTTTTATAGCTTTTTATTTAATAAAATAAGAAAAATTATAATAAAATAGGCCCATACAATTTACTTTAATGCTGTGAAAACTAGTATTTTTTAATAATATAATATAATATAATAATACAATGCAGTTTGATTTTATATGAAGGAAGACCTTTGACTATCTTTGCATACTTAGTTTTTTATACTCTTTATTTTATTTTTACTTGGAATTGTATATAATATAATAATAAAACATCGCAATATAATAGGCCTAAAATTTTTTTGTGTTTTTTGTCATTTTTAATAGTTTTTTTTCTTTAAATGCCCATATTGTTTTTTTTTAATTAATTAAAAAAATTAAAAATTAATTAATTTTCATTTCAGTTTTAGCTATTTCATTAATTTAACTAAATGAAAAAGAAAAATGTTTTCTTGTGATCTATCTGAAATAAAATGTTTCTTTTTTTTTTAGATTTTATATTATTTCAATTAGCATTTTCTTTATTTCAAATAACAAAAATGTATTTTTATGGTTTTAGTTTTGGTCAACTATAATAACCTCGACCCACCCTAAGAAATAGTTACTCTTTCTTAAAGTCTTGATAAAATATAATAAATTAAATTAATTAAATTAATTATTAATTAATTATTATAGTTATTATAACTATAATAAATTATAGTTTTTATATATATTATCTTTATAAAGTCTTGAATACAAACATTTTTTAACATTTCCACTACTACTGTCTTAGAAATAAAACTCGACTTTTTGTGACAACATGCCCCAATAGCTTAGATATGTTGTCACAATATATGGGGTAAGTTGTCACAACAGGGCATGAAGTTAAACTAAATGACAATGTGAAATGTTGCCTTGGCAACTAGCTGAAATAATAATAATAATAATAATAATAATAATAATAATTATTATTCTTATTATTATTAATGATTGAATAATAAATAAAGATTGTATTTATATTTTATTTTGTTTCAGTTAAAACGTATTTTATTACAAATAACAAAAGTTTTTCTATGGTTTTAGTTTTAATGAATTATAATGCCCCTGGTTTGATCTAATTAAAATGACTATTTTACCCAGTATTTGTGCTGTGTATTTATGCTTATTAGAGTATCAGTAGCAATAACCTAATGACAAACTCCATTCAGTGAGAGCTTCTTGTGTGATGCAGATGTTGAGCACTGTATGTATGAGTTGCTGCCTCTGCAGCTCATTTAAATCAGTATCACTGACGTCTCTTCATTAGTGAATAAACCCACCGTCGCCGGCTTGTGAGGGTGAGAGGCAGAAATCCCCAGAGTTGTTCCTCTGGAGAGCATGCTGGAGGTTTGTGGGACTCTGAAGCTCCGGTCCTGATGGATGAAACCACTCTGAGAGCACCGGAGAGTTGTTATCATACGGAGAGATTTCTCCACTCGAGCTCTTCACGTCTCTGCAGGACCACAGATCCAGCACAGCATTAACAAAACTTGAATTGTTTATAATAGAATAATATAAATTATAATAAAATAGGCATTTATGATTTACTTTATTGCTTTGAAAATTAATAACATTTAAATAATGAATTATTTATAATTATATTATATTATATATATATATATATATATATATATATATATATTATAAAAATGTTTTTAATTTTGTAGTTCATGTCACAGTGTAAGCCTAATATGTTTTATTGCCCTTGGAATAATATATAAAATCATAATAAAAGTTATTAAAAAAAATAAGCCATTATGATTTCCTTTAATGCTGTGAAAATAAATAACATTTATATATTGTTATTTATATATAATATAATATAATATAAAGCCCACAAACCGTCATTTCATATTAAGAAAGACCTTTGACTATCTTTGTGCACTTTTTTTAACAGTTTATATATTCTTAATTTTTTTAAAACTTGGAATTGTATAAAATAATAAAAAATGATAATACAATTATTTATTTATGATATCATTTACTGTAATTCTGTGAAAATAAATAATATTCATATATAATACATTTTTGTGTACTATATAAGTGCTTTCTTATATTCTTTATTTATACTTAAAATTGTGCATAATATAACAAAAAAATAATAAAATAGGCTCATATCATATAATGTAATGCTGTGAAAATGAATAATATTCATATATTTAATATTATAATATAATATAATGTAATATAGTAATTCTTTATTCTTTTTTTTTTTTTTTTTTACAAAAAATTGTATATAATAACAAAAAAATAATAAAATAGGCTCATATGATTTACTGTAATGCTGTGAAAATGAATAATATTCATATATTTAATATAACAATATAATATAATATAATATAATATAATGCAGTCTGATGAATTATTACTGCACAGTTCTTGTCTATTGAGGATTAATCAGTATTTGTGGCAGGTGTAATTGGCTCGTCAGTCTTGCTGTTCAGAGGAGACACAAAGTCACTTACTCACACTGTGGTGTTTTCCTCCTCAGCAGATAATCCACCACATCACTGTCCGTGTCCAGCAAACTCAGCAGAAGCTCGTTCTGCAGCTCCGCTGAGATCTGCGGCACAAATCACATCAACACACAGCTGAGTCCAGTCACGCAGCTTTACTGCCAAAGAACAAGCACAGGGGCTATCAAACCCTTTACAAGAAATACAATCTTTTTACATTAAGAGACACAGTCCAATGCACAGCCGACTCAAAATCACTAAACTTACTTACAAGTGACTTTAAAGAGCTCATATCATGAGGAAACAAACTCTCCTTCATCATCTGAGATGATAATGTTCGATTTATGATGCAAATACACTGGATCTTTCAGAAATCAAAACTTCTTCCACAGTGGAAAGAAAAACATTTACTGAAAAATTAAGCTGCAAAAACATCCCATCCTGGCCAGTGTTATTGTTAACTAAAAGTAAAACTATTATTTATAAAATAAAATCTAAATATTAGATGAAAAACATCAACTTGATGTTGGCAACTAGTAGAAATAAAATAAGTTTAAGCTGAAGTTTTAAAATTACTAAAACTAAAAATGACAAAATTAAAACAAAATAAAGTAAATTAACTAAAACTAAGTAAAATATAAATATAAATGCTAATTCAAAATATTAATAAATACTATAACAGTATTTAAATATTACTATAATTATAGCGGACAACCAAAGTCTGACTGGTTTCATCAGAATAAATGGTTAGTTGTGTACAGAGAAAGATGCTTCAGCACAAGTAACGGTGCAGTTACAGCATCTGCCAGCAGGGAAAACTAGATCACACTAACCAGACTAACCCTAACCCGTTTGACTTATTTCACATGTGAAGATAATATTGAAATCTTAGACAGAACAGCAAAACATGGTTGAATTCTTAGGGTCAGAGAGAGAGAGAGAGAGAGAGAGAGAGAGAGAGAGAGAGAGAGAGAGAGAGAGTGTAAAAAATATAAAAAATATAAAAAAAATGTAAAAAATATAAATATGTAATTATTTAATTAAATATCATATTAAATATATAATTACAATAATAACATTAAATTAAGACTTAATTATGATTAGTAAAATTGGGACCATATGGAAAATGAATGTGTAATAAAATAAATAATAAATAAATTATTATTATTATTATTATTATTATTATTATTATTACTATTATTAATTTGTTTTATTATTTATAAATCAGTAACATTGGGACCATAGAGAAAATAAATAAATAAACAAACAAACAAACAAACAACAAACAAGTAAATAAATAAATAAATAAATATGTACAATATTACCACTTTGAAGGATACAATCTGTCTAAAACCATGCATATTTCTATTAAAAAAAAATTTAATTCTCAGGGACAAAGAGAGTGTGTAAAAATTTGATATTTAAAAACATAAATATGTAACTATTAATTTAAATATGAAATGAAACTGATAAGATTATATTATTTATGATTAATATGATTAATAAAATTGGGACCATAAAGAAAGTAAATGCATAAATGTGTAATAAAATAAATAATAAAATAAATAAATATTAATAATAACAATAATATGTACAATATTGCCCCTTTAAAGGATGCAAATGGTCTAAAACACCATGCACGTTTTTATTCAAAGAGAATTAAAAAAAAAATCAATATATAAAAATATGTAATTATTTAATTAAATATGGTATTAAATATAAATACATTTTTACATAATTATGATTAATAACATTGAGACCATATGAAAAATAAATAATTAAATTACATTAAAAAAATAAAATTAGTTAAATAATAATAAGAATAATATACTATATATAATGTCCAATATTACTCATTCAAAGGAAATTGTGATTAGCAAAATTAGGACCATAGGAAATAAATAAATAAATAAATAAATAAATAAACAAACATGTCTGTTTGTTTTTTTTACTTAATTTTATTTTATGTACAATATTCCCCCTTTGCAGGATGCAATCTGCCTAAAAACTGCATATGTTTCTATTTTGCAAGCATACTTGTCCTTCATTCAAACTTAAGTGGTCCAAATCATCTCAGCAGCCCTTTTTTGGACATGCCAGAGGACTGTGCTGGAAAAGCATAAACTACATCTCAAGCACTTTCATAAAACTGTCATAACAAACAGCCATAGAAGTGGTGATTTATTTTTATTGTTGTATTTTCTCTGGCTGAGCATCCTCATATCTCAGTCATAAGGTCATGGTGGATGTGTGGCGTACCGTGAACAGGGACTGGTGCGTGTCGATCATGAGCTGCACCACGCTGATGATAGCGGCGCTCTCCTCCATTCGCGCCGAGCTCTCCACGCTGAACTCCTTCTCTGAGCTCTTCTGCTTGTGCAGCAGGTTCGGCCCGAATATGGTGGCCAGGTTCAGAGACGTCATCTTATTACCAACCACCTACAATACAGCAGAAATAACACAAACACAGCCATCATTTCTAACTGCATTGAGCTCAGTGAACTTGTGAGTTTGCGACGGTCCTGAAAAAACAATGCATGACCTCCAAAACCTACCGTATAGAGACTTTTATTGTGCTTTCAAGTGCTTTTGTCTTTTTTGTAATTTGACAGATGTGGTCAGCATGATGTTTTATGGAAAAGAGCTGCATCAAAAATGGTCATGGAAGGAAAAAAAGATTCCTTTTTCATTTAATTAAAATTTACTAATCAAAAAGCTTGTCTACTTAACTGAAATCATGAAACTTACACAATTTAACATTATTTTTTTATTTAACAAAAATGTATTTTTTAGGGCCCTATTATTATTTTTTTTTTAACCAAATTCTTTTTTTCTGGATTCTTTTTTAATAGTTAAATTAAATTTTACTAATCAAAAATCATGTTCAATTTAAATGAAATCATGAAATTTACACAATTTAACAACATTTATTTGTTTTAATTTTACTAACCAAAAATCATGTCTAATTAATCGAAATCGTGAAACTTGCACAATTTAACAACCATTTTTTTAAATTACATTTTTAGGGCCCTATGAAATCTGATTATATTTTAAAGATTTAATTCAATTTTAAAAATAAAAAAAGCATTAAAACAAAATCAAAGAACAAAGTCGAACAAAATCAACATTAAATATGAACTTTTTTTTTAATTTATTCATTTAATTAATTAATTTCTTTATTTTATATATTTATTTATTTATTTTTTACAATTATATGTCCCTGGGAAATGTTTTATTTTTTTGTCAGTTTGGATTTTTCTGGATTTATGATTTAATACATATTTACTATCAAAAACAGTGGTAATTAAATGAAGGCATATAACAATATCAATTTAATTAATGTTTTAAAAATGTAATCAAATGATAATGTAACAATTCCTTTTATTTAGCTGCACAACAGAGGATTACTGTTAAAATGAAATTCCCCTTGCAGTTTCTCTGTCATAGTATTTTATGTACATTTATATATATATATATATATATATATTCTCTGATTTTATTGTTATTTTTATTTCATATGCATGCTATTTTTTTCTTATGCATCTGATTTCTGAGTGAAAATTGTTTCACTACCAGATTTTTTCAGTGCAAGATTTACTTTGAAACGATTTTCACTCAGAAATTGCTAGTAAATTTCACAAATAATTACAAAGAAATAGGAAATAACACATTGATAAACATAATATTTTGAAGTAGAACACACTCCAATAATATTTTTTATTTATTTACTTAGAAAACTCAGTTTTTACAGTGAATAAGGGGTCGTTCACACAAAAAGCGTTTTTAAACTGCGCTGCTTTTTCTATTGTTTTACTATGTAAACATGCAATAGAAGGACATATTTGACCTATGCCTTTGCATTTCATGTCTTTTTCATCATCTTACGCATGGTACACCAAAACATGGCGCTTAATTTGAAAGTGGTTCGACTTTTAACAAAATGAGTCTCTAAAAATGTCCAAAAATGTATTTTGAGTGAACGGCCCCTAACTATGTTTTTTCTTGAAGTTTAATTGAGATATTTTATTAAATCATCTCGGTCTCAAAACTCTCATATGGAAGAGTCATGACACAAGTCTAAATTAAATTTATACAAATAAATATAAATGAAACAAATAAAACATTGAAATTGCCACAATTTTGCTTAATTGTAAAAATCATCACAAATGAACCACACAACTCACCTCGTTTCCATCAGCGTCCCGCGAATCCTCCGCGTGATTGGCTACATCTGACAGGAAGTGAAGTAAACACTGAAGCGTGTCGCTGTTGCAGGCGGGAAGCAGACAGATGAGTAACTGTATGACCGTGTGCTGATCCGCCTTATCTAGAGCTGCACAAACACCACAGAGAAGATGAGTGGAATAAAGAAGAATAAAGTGTTGATTCATTGAAGGAATAGTTCATCCAGAAAAATGAAAATTTACTCCCCCTCAGGTCATCCAAGATGTTTCTTCATCAGATCTATAGAAATGTGTCTCTGCATCAGTGTCTCAGCAATGGATGCTCTGCAGTGAATGGGTGCCGTCAGAATGAGAGTCCAAACAGCTGATAAAAACATCACAGTAATCCACACCACTCCAGTCCATCAGTTAACATCTGGAGAAGACAAAAGCTGAAACAAATCTGTCTTTAAGACGTTTTTAACTTCAAACCATTGCTTCTGTCTAAAATATGAGTCCATAATCCATAATAACATAATAATGTTGTCTCTCACATCAAAATCCAGCTACATATTTGTTTTGAGCTGATTTGGTTTGTAAACACTGCTTGATCTGTGCAGATTTCTCTCCTGATTCAGACCAGAACACTTTTTCACTGGAGGAAGCGTTATTATGGATTATGGACTCGGAAGCAATGGTTTGAAGTAAAAAATTTGTTTCTTACAAACACGCAGCTTTTGTCTTCTCCAGATGTTAACTGATGGACTGGAGTGGTGTGGATTATTGTGATGTTTTTATCAGCTGTTTGGACTCTCATTCTGACGGCACCCATTCACTGCAGAGCATCCATTGCTGAGACACTGATGCAATGCTACATTTCTTCAAATCTGATGAAGAAACAAACTCATCTACATCTTGGATGACCTGACAGTGAGTATATTTGCATTTTTGAAACTATTGTCTCAGCATTGTTTTGCTTACATGTGCAGCTGATAAACGCGGAGTACAGTTCTCTGGTCAGCAGAGGATCAGGCATGTCTCTCAGAAACTCTTTGAGCAGCGCCGCCACGTCATGAACACTGTGCCGCTGGTCCAGAACAACATCGGCACCCTGATCGAAGGCTTCACGAAGCTGAACATCACAAACACACGTCGACACTGTGAGACCTGACATCGGTCTTTACAGGGTTCACATACTTCGTCCACCAATGAAGTTGCACAACCTTTACAGTTATTTGCTATTATTAATGCATTAGGATTTTTAACCCAGATTCATTGAAAATAACCCTCTTGAAAGGTTTGTGTAGACAACAGCATTATCTAGAGCAAAGTTTAGCAAACTAGGTTTGTGAAGAAACTGCTGGGGGTTAAAAAAGCTAAAAATGAAAACAAATTGCAATACTTACTAAAAAAAAGATGAAATAATTTATTTGTTTACCCGGATGTCACAATACAAAATTTGGTCAAGTTTTATTATATTATATATTACACACTATCTAACAAGACAGAGTGACTCTTTTTTTGTTTGTAAGTTCAAAAATAAGTCAGAACAAAATTAAAAATAGATAAATATTTTTAAAATTAAAAAAATCTAAATAAAAGATTCATTATTTCATTTGTTTGTATTGTGTACTGTTTGGCTGTCATGTGACCATTAACCAAAGAACTGTGAATATGCAAATGTGTTGTTGAATTATTAAACTTATTAACTTTAAATAAATATTTTAGGTAAAAAATAAATAAATAAATAAAATAAAATAAAATAGTTTGGGTTTGGGGTTAAAATAGTTTTTGAGTTTGGGAACTCATGGTCTACATGATGAAATATTTTATAATGAGAAAAATATACAAAATAAAATGCCTTTATTTTATTTACCTTTATTGAATTAAATTAAATTAAATTAAATTAATATTTAATTTAATTTAATTTAAATCTAATCTAATTTAATTTAAATATAATTTAATTTAATTTAATTTAATTTAATTATCAAAATATTTACTTTTATGTATTCTGGTTTCCTTACTGTCATTTAGTAAAAAAAAAAAAAAAAAAAAAAATTGAAATTAAAATATATAGTCTCTAAAACATAAAACATTTGCCTCTCACCTGTCGAACTCTTTTCTTGGAGCTCCCGACCCGGAAAATGCCCACCGTCTGCAGACCTTAACAGCAGCAGAGCAAATAAGCGGCACTGTTACGTCAGCGTCTATACGGAAACAGTCTTAAATCTGTGTTTAGACTACTAGTCCAGCTGTTATTGTGAACTCTGAAGACCCCACGAAATGGAAACGGAAAAGTTTTTTTTTTTCCTGTGTTGATGTTTTCTATTGAAACAGGAAGTTGGGGCGGGGCTTATCTAACCATAAAGCGACCTCAAACCGACAGATGTGACCTCAGGACCACAATTTAGATTTTTAGGGGCTCCTTAAAACACATTTGTGTTGAGGTGGCACTGACCATACTTCTGCAGGTGTTGGCAGCAGCTGTCCAGAACGCGCGGCACCTGTCTGTAGATGGGGTTGAGGCTGAGCTTGGCGTTGCTCGTCTTCTTCTTCTCGCTGTGTGACTCCACAGGCATGGAGAGCTGAAGAGCCTCCAGCAGACGAGAGTGACTGTCGTCCAGATCAGTGATGCAGTCCACAGACATGCCGCCCTGCAGCGGTCAAACACAGATATAGACACTTCTGTCAGCATATATGGCTGAGAAATACAGTTTGAACCCTGTTAAAACCATTGCATTATTATTAATAGCATTACTTAATATCATAACAAATGCATTTTCAATATGCAATAAATCATGAACAAACTATGGAAACATGTTCAACAGAGTTTGGTTCATAATGACTATTTGAATCCACAGATTTTTTAATTTTTTTTTCCCCACAGATACTCACAGATTTCTACTTAATGAATTATTGATTCTTTAATTTGAGGTCTAATGATAAATGGCACCATTTTTGGGTCTGAAACAGCATTAAACAACAGTTTGCACAGGTAAAGTAACTAAAGGTTTCATTCTCATGTGAGAATTGTGTTATTTTAGAATCATTTATACACTTTTATAGTATTTATTCATTTTAATTATTTTTACATTTTCTGTTTTCACTTTAATTTTTAGTAAGTTTTATGTATATTTGTAAATATATAGTATTTTTAAATTTTTATTTATTAGTCGTAGTTATTTTAGTGCTTCAGCTTTAAACAAAAGAGAGAAAAGTAAATATAGCAGAATAAATAAGTAAACAGACAAATGAATATTAATAATAATGATCATTAATTTATTATTGTGTCAAAAGACGGTTTTAATGATTATTATTAATGATTATTAATTTATTATTGTCAATACACCTTTTAATGATTATTATTAATAATTATTAATTTATAAAACATTTGTATAAAACATTTTAATGATTATTATTGATTATTAATTCTTCATTGTCAAAGTTTTAATGATTATTCTTAAAGATTATTAATTTATTATTGTGTCAAAAACATTTTAATAATTATTATTAATAATTATACATTTATTATTGTGGAAAAACTATTTAAGAATTATTATTATTATTATTATTATTAATTAATTAATTATTAATTTATTACAGTGCCAAAAAACATTTTAACGATCATTATTAATAATTATACATTTATTATTGTCAAAAATGATTTAATGATTATTATTATTAATTTATTATTGTTAAAATGTTTTAATGATTATTATTATTGATTTGTAATTTATTATTGTCAAAAAAACGTTTTAATGATTATTATTAATGATTATTAATTTATTATTGTGTCAAAAAACGTTTTAATGATTATTATTATAATGATTATTAATTTTTTATTATGTCAAAAATGTTTTAATGATTATTATTCAAAAACTTTTTTTCTGTATATCAGTTATCAGATATTTAAAAATATGATAATGCACTGTAAAAAAAAAAAAAAAAATGTCAAGCAAGCTTAAAAAGTTTAAGGAAACCAGCTTCAGCAGATTTTTGCGTTTTCTCAACTTGTTGTTTCAAGTTTATGCAACAAAAAGTTGAGAAAACTCAAAAATCTGCTGAAGCTGGTTGCCTTAAATTTTTAAGTTTGCTCAACTTTTTTTTTACAGTGTGGTTCCATTTGTCAACATGAACTAACAATAAAAACACTTCTAAAGCATTTATTCATTAATGATCATTTCAACATTTACTTGTGTAAATATTATTTTATGCACTTGAGCTAACATGAACTAATGATGAATAGTTGTATTATAGACTATAATTATATACTGTATATACTGCATTGCTCATTGTTAGTTAATGTTAGTTATGCATTAACTACAGTTAACAAATGGGAGCTCAGTGTAAGCAGCAGTATGGTTTGAAGCGTTACTCTACCCGTCTGCGCGAGCGCAGCGCCGTCTCCGGTGTGCCGGGTGTGGTTCCCTCGTTGGGCGTCTCGGAGGACGAGCTGAGGGACGAGTTACTGCTGGAAAGCTCCTTGTTGGTGGATCTGCGGCCCGTCAGGTGCAGGAGCGAAGAGACTCGGTCGGCCGGACTCCTCTGCTCCTCCTGCTCCTCCTGCAGCTGCTTGTGCCGCCGGTCGTTCACAATCACCTGCGAGAGCGGCACGCCGAACGCCTGAGGATCCGACTCTGACAGAGAAGCACACGCATATTTACTTCTGCTGCTCTCATCCAGGATTTCACTAACTTTCTGTCAAAGGCCAAATGCCTTTGAAACTCAAATATTTACATGAAGTCAACCTGGGGTTTTAAGTTAATATTTATTAATGTTTTACTCATGTTTACTAATGTTTTAACAACACAAAAAATAAAGATGAGATTAAATAAATACTAATAAAATATATTTTTATTTTGGCTTCATTTCAAAATAAATGCAAAGTAAAATTGAATAAAATAATATAAAATAAAATAATTGTTAATATTTATTTATATGTGACCCTGGAGCACAAAAGCAGTCTTAAGTCGCTGGGGTATATTTGTAGCAATAGCCAAAAATACATTGTATGGGTCAAAA
>JAFVLL020033103.1:0-12983 GCA_021397915.2 Tor tambroides
CTTGCATCCTTGACGTTGCATTACTGCCATCTTCTGGTTCTAGTTATTTCCCATATACTTTAGTCATCATATTCTTGTCATTAGTCTTGTTTTAGACAGAAAGCAAATCAAATATTTCATTCCTTGTTCACTCCTACTGCTGTCCATTATATTCTTTACTCCACGTCCTGTTAATCCTATTTTTATGTATTTTATCATATCCATCCTCTGTAATTCATATTTTGTAGATTAGCGGTAGAAAGTTCGGAGATGTTTAAAAGGGGGCGTTTCTCAAACGTGCGATGTTATTTTCATCTCTTCTAAATTATAATGTCTGAATACTGCCTGATAAAGTAGCGTTTATGAGAGCCGCACAGCTTTTGTGGACAGCTGTTGCAAAGGAAACCATTCCAAAAGCGCCTCCTACTGGCAGAGAATCAATTTGCATTTTCAATAAGTCCGTTTTCTACTTTTGAACTGGCTTAATGCTGTTGGATATGTCAATTCGTTTAATTTTCCAAATAAAAAGACTGTTCAACTCTTAATATTTTGTATTTATATTCTCCCCTTTAAATTCTCTCCGCCCCACATAAAAAAATCCCAATTTAACACACCTCTGCCTGTTTTTTCTTTTTTTGTTTGTTTGTTTGTTTGTTTTTTTGCTTTCCCATTTGCTCAAATAGCAAAAGAAAAACCCACAATAGTGTTTTCACGACTTGTAAAAAGAAGAAATAAAAAAAATTTGAGAGATACTGATAAAGGCAGTCAGAAGAAATAACTATGTCAAATACCGTCACTCCCATAGACGCTGTATTACCCTCGCATTATAGAGTTAACTAGTTTTTGTATTCTGATTCAAAGGTAATATAATACAGAGTACAGTGTTGTAAATGTACATGCATATTTTTATTCCATAGTAAGGGCAATTCATACAGTACATTTAAACTAAACATCTCCGAACTTTCTACTGCTAGTCTACTGTTCTTCCTGTACCTTGATTGACAGATGTCTCGTCCAGTCAGCGGTGAGTAATCTATTCTCAAACCATACCTCTTCCGGTTTGTCTGATTTGTTGTTGTGTTTTCTGACTTATGTTTTCTGAATTGTTGTTGTATTTTCTGAATTGTTATTTTGTTTTTTAGATTTGCATTTCCGTTTGTAATTTGTTATTTTGTTTTCAGAATTGTGATTTGTTTTGCCCTTCTCGGCCACGGTAGTTTCCTCCTGTAGAGGGATTTCTAGTGTAGCTTGTACAAGTATTCGTCCTACAGAGCGATCATACATACAGCTCTAATGGGTAAAATGAATAATTAAAGCTGTTAAACATTCTCACAGCAAGCACATCTAGTTTAAAGTGAAAATTTAATGGTCAACACACCATCTCATCTCAGAACAAACAGTGAAAATGCAAATTTCCAATCCCAAATATTATAGGGAACAAAATGTAACATCTGCATTTATATGACGCTGTAAAGTTTACAACAAAGCAATATGCAAAGCAATATGAAGCTGTAAAGTTTAACGGCATTAAGAACAGTGGCGAAATATTGTTACTACAAACCCACACAGATACAATAAACACAGTACAACATGACCCTAGTAGACAGAATTCATCTCAGGCTGCACTGTGAATACAACAATTTAAAAAAAGGGGAGGATAATGCCTACACTTATAAGTGTGGATCAATGTGAAATGATTATGAACTCAAAATTATTCTCAGGCCTTCTATGTTGCAAGGTCATGTGAAATGTATAGATTGCCTGAGTATTTGAAGTTATAGAACAAGAAGACACAGTAGAAAGAGTCTCTTTTTCTCCATTCAATACTCCTTTTTGTCCACTATTATGAGTCACTGTTTTCTTCATCTTCCTCATCAGATCTCTCAGGATCCTGAGAATCAGAACTTGTGTAACTGGCATCGTTTGCAAATGGGTCTTCGCCCTATAAAACAAAAAGAGATAAGACCTTTAAATATTTTTTCAAAAAAAAACATATTTTCTAAATGTGTTCCAGTATGCCAAATGTCATTACCCTCATGTACTTCTCATAGCGCACTTTCACATTATCATTATTTATTATGGCTTTAGCTGTGACCACACTGTCTCTTTTTAATTGCTCCTTATAAACCTTTTAGAGAGAGAGAGAAAAAATACAAGCAAGATGAGAAAAAGCCCCTATATATATATATAAGACGAAAATGAGGAGCAAGGACAGAGTCATGTTACCACTTTGCTCTTGAAGTGAGTGAGTGAATGAAGATGTTGCTGTACAGAGCTGAAAACCACAGGAATGTGAATGTCACATGCAACACAGTAAACCACCTCCATCCTTCTCGTGTAGTCATCTTCTGTCACCCCTGTAAGAACAAGAAGTTTAGAGTTTGTCAGTATTTGTCTTTGTAGTATATAAGATGATAAAGCCTACTTCCATCTAGTGTTAAAAAATACTTTATCATTTATTTATCATATTATGCATATTTCTATGTGTATTTATATGTGATGTTGGCTTGAGTGGAGTCATACCTTCCATTATTTTTGACCATTCACCTTTGCTTCGTCCACAGGAGAACTTTAGTTTGTGTAGGGTAGAGACAGTTTTATGAAACTTGTGAACCATGCAATCCTATGCAATATTAGAACAGAGTAAATGTACATCAACAAATATAATAAAATCCAGACTAAAACATCAAGGGAAAAAAAAAAAAAAAAACAATTTCAAAAGTCTTACATGCAAAAAAACTGATGACCTTGTAATCAAATTTGGCTTGCCGTCGTATATAGTCAAGAGTCTCTCTGTGATATGTGCTTCCGAAGTGTTTCTCAATGTCTTTGTCTTCAAACGTTTGAAATTTACAAAAAGCACATGTAAAAGCCCACCTAAAAAAAAAATAATGCGCTATGAATAGTAAAGGGACAGAAATTTGCATTTGAATAACTAATGCAAATGTAAAATTTGAAATATTTTGTAGTAGCAAGCGAATTTAAATTCTTAAGCCTTTCTACATATCACTGCTTCTAAAAGGAATACAGCAGATGTCATTAAGTTCTGCCTCAAATAATAAATAATATATTTAAATAATAAATTGATATCCAGCAAATCAGTCTAGACAAGTGATGAGTCAGTTGAAATTTCACAGTGTTCACCTGTGCTCATCTCCATATTTTTCATGATTCTTCTCTCGTTGTCTTCTGCACTTCTCTCTGGCTCGAACGTTCTTACCAAGCTCTGCACTCAAATATTAAACCATGCTTGCATTGAATTATGCTGTGAAATACTTTTTTTTTTCCAAATTTAATAGACACTAGAAATATAAAACCATTACATACCATGCACTTTATTTATTTCCTTTGCATCAGAAGAAATACAACTGTCCTGTAGAAAAGAAAGACTCTAGTATCACAGGATTCATTTTGAGGCATCTTTAATTGAGAATTCTTACCTTTGAAATGTGTGGTCCTAAAAAAATAACAAAAAAAGCATTGTAAGCATCAACATAAGGCAACATTTTTGAAAAATACAGTAAAGAAAGTGCAACAATTTAACAATGGAGACTTTGCCAATTTTTAAAATCATGTTTGGTCTATCAAAGCTCCGCATTACATACATACCCACAATGCTGCTTATTTTGGGAGTTGCTCTGACTATCCTCTTTTTTGGTGATTTTGAGGTGATTTTGAGTAGTATCTTTCTATGCAAATAGACGGGTTCTGACTAGAGCACTGTGGAATAGAAGAGAAAATTCAACACTACAAGTCATTGCTTTTGCTCAGTAGAGGAACTAGACACCAGACTCAGTTGGGGACACTTAATTTCTAGCGATCATCGTCAATTTGATTGCACAGATACTATTTAAACTAAACTGAGCTAGACAATGACATCTCTGAATTCAATAATGAAATGCCCTTAACTGAAAATTGAGTGTTTAATCTTATTATTATACATTACTGACACTCTATCCTCCAATTTGATACTGTTAAGTGCTTTGACGCAATCTGTATTGTTAAAAGAGTTAAATAAAGGTGACCAGACGTACCCCTACATCTTGTCCTTTGGCCTCAGGTACAATAGCACCTCTTCCTCGGTAGTTTCTGTGCACGTATGGGTGCATGTCTCTGCCCCGTCAGAGAATCGGTGCTGGCCAACAGTGTGAAGGAGAGTACAGGCTGGAGGAATCGGAGAGGTTGGATGTTGAGTATTGACTCTCTGCTGCTGTCCGAAAATGGAGACCTTGACCTTTGGGAAGACATGACGAAGGGCCTTTCCCAGTTTGACAAGACATCTGCACCCCAGGTGGATGAACAAGTGTCACTGTATCCTCCATTAGAATTATCAAAAACACTATCTGCATCTTCAGTGTTCAAAGCCTCAAGTCCGAAAGATTCACAGGCACCATATCTGAAGAAAGAACAAGCACTTTACAATTAGACTTATATATATATATATATATATATATATATATATATATATATATATATTATTTATTTATTTTTTAAAGTAACTTATATAATAACATTTATATAATTAAGAAATACATATATAAAACTCTTAATTTAATTTTAAATTTTTTATATGTATTTCTAATATATATATATATATATATATATATTTTTTTTTTTTTACTTATTGTAAAGTGTTACCAAACAAATTACTTTTAAAAGAAAAAGAAAAGCACAAGGAAGATGCTCCAACAATTCTTACCTGTCAGAGCCATTGGTCTCAAAGGACTCAGAGGATACAAACGATCCAAATAATGTCTGACTGTAGCATTTCCCTGGGCACTGACAAGTGAAAGTGATTATTTGAGACTGCTAGGGGAATTTACCTCATTCAGAAACACTGAGTACAAGACAGCTTTATATAACACTGTTGCAAAATAAGAGTGAGGATTAAAGTAATTTCTTTACCTGAATTTTCAGCTGATGATGGGAACATTTCATCCTTATCTTAGGTCCTTTAAAACAGATTGTATAATGTCATAATTAAAGCCCTGATTAAATATAAAATAATACTAGCAAGTATTGACTCCATATTTTAGCTGACAGCTACTGTAAATTAAGCAAAGGACTGTCTGTTACCTTGTAAGCTTTTCTATGGTACTTCATAGAGGACTGAATTTAGAAGTCAACTAATAAATCTTTTTTTCTTTTCTATGGCCAATATATAATGATCAGACAGGGTAAACTTCTATAAAGGTAAATAGGAGACCATTTATTTCACAAAAAATGTCATGCCATAAATGGGAGACAAAATAATGATGATAAATAAGTTTTAAGTGTTGCGGAAATGCATCACCACAGTTCATGTACTTTCAGAAGTTAAAAATTAAAGAAAACCTGTCTGGTATGATACTGTTTATGTAAGAAAATACAAAATAATGTGTAAATCGTCAGGCCTAATCCGCAATAATTGTTTGAACAGTTTTTCAACAATGGCAGCAATTGTTTGAACACCTTTTTCAGCAATACCAGCAGCATTAAAGGTATATACCAGTTTCGTACCAGTGAAGTTGTTCAGGTTTGTCATAAAACACTTGTAGACAGCACAAACAATGACACATATAAGCTACTCTATGAATGGGCCGTTGCAAGACAATCAACACTCCAGGATTAATTTTGCCCTTGTATTTGGATCCTCTATTCAAGATTTAATCTTGTCAGATTGAAACAGAACATTTTGCACCATCAGTTCTTACTTGTATTTAACCAAAATGTGTGTTTTGCGGTGTGGGAAATGTTACATTGCCTGGCATGCTGTACCTATATTTAAAACTTTTCATTTTTTTTAAATTTCATTTTATTTATTCTTTTTATTTATTTATTGTAAGTATTATGCATATTTATGCAAACCAAAAACATAACATTTAGTTATTAATATACAACTAGCTAAACATCTTAATACCTTTGCAAGGCATTGTAAATACAGGGCCGCGTTCAGCCCCGAAAAAACGGTGCAAAACGTTTATTAAACGGAAACGGTGATGCGTTGAACACCCTGTTCTGATGACGCAAGAGTTGCAACTATGGCAGCTGAAAAGGCCATTCTTTGTGTTCTTTTTGAAGAATTTTCGGAGCCTGATGAAATCGGTGTAAATACGTGTTTAATACCGCAAAATACGCTAGATGTTACAGTCACTGCCCTTGCCATCCAGAATAAAAGAGAACATCCCAATTGAGTGAAGGGATTTGTGGAAACTGTGGTTCCTAATTATTGTGATCCAACATCTGCCTCGCATTTCAGGATGAAAATAAATTTCAGGTGAAGGATAATCCACTTCTTACCTCCGAGACTGTGTTATCATCTCTACGACCTTATTATTTTTATTGTGAGTATTAGGCTTATCATTATTGCTGATCACTGTTGTTGTGCTATGATATTGTAATATTTACCATTATATAATCAGAGGAGCATAGAAAAGTTTATGAAAGTGTCACTCCACAATACAATAGCAAAATATATAAATATGTATAGTATTTTTATGTTACATTAATTAGTGTCTAGCACACCTTCCTAAGGAAAGGATATGGACCAGAAGACATTGCAATTACTACATATTTAGACAGACTTAAAGAAGTTCCAGATCTATATTGTGCTCTTATTATTTCAGTTATTTTGCCTTTAATGTAAATAAACATGTGCAAACAATATACTTGCTCTTGTGAATTTATTTTGATGTTAATTACATTTACTTACAAATTCATCATCATCATCATGTTGATATGCTATGTTACTATAAAACTCTTACGACAAACATGTCTTCTAATATCTTCAATTGTTGCGTATACCGAGCTGCAGCGGACACATATTAAATGACTTCACTTGGACCCATTGTGCGATCTGTCTCTTTAATACCGTGTGGTTTATATACACGTTGCTGCTGATTGGGCTGACATTTTTGACACCCACCAAACAAGAGAAAACGTATCTCAAACCCCGTTGCACACCGTTTCCAGGAAACATGTCCTTCAACCCGGAAACCGTAGCAAAACGTTGGGCACCGGTGTGAGCCTGAACGTGCCCCTGGTCCTCATTTGAAACATACCATTTATTTTTATTTTTTTCGTTTCATTGACTCTTTTTCAACAAAAGTATTTCAAAATGCAATGCAAAGGCCACATCACTTACCACATAAACGAGAGTCAATCAGTCCTACCGCCTTAATTTAAAGGGGTCATATGATGCTTTTTTAAAGATCATTATTTTGTGTATTTGGTGAAACAGAATATGTTGTCATGTTTTATTGTTTAAAAAACACATTATTTTTCAAATACTGTACATTACTGTAGGTCCTCTATGCCCCGCCTCTCTCAAACGCTTCTTTTCTACAAATTCCCCATGTAGTAATCGCTGCAGCCCGGAGACCTGCAAGTGAGAGGAGCTTACGCCAAGAACAGCAAGTAGGAGGAGCTTGAGAACGGCAAGTGGGAGGGGCTTACGCCAAGAACAGCAAGTAGGAGGAGCATGAAAACAGCAAGTGGGAGGAGCTTATGCCGCAAGTAGGCTGGATTTCATCGTAGTTTAAAATGATATAAATATAACACGTTTTCATAGTAGTTTAAACTGAAATTCTTAGTTTTGTCATTATTGTGTGTATCCAGTACCATTCACTGTCAACACTGAAATCACATCTTATTCTTAGTTTTGTCATTATTGTTTGTATCCAATACCATTCACTGTCAACACTGAAATCATGTCTTTACACCTTTTGCCATGCTTCGTGATGGTGTCATTTTAAATCCTTTAACTGTAATAATTTAAGCATATTTCTGGATATTACATTTTACTTCTATTCTACAGTAGCCTTTTAAGGAACATTAAAGTGAGATGCAATTGCACTTAGGAGGTAAATGTGTGATACATAAAGAAAATGTTGAGTACTGTTAAGAAAATGTAGTTACCATTTGCCTGTACTGCACATTTTTTATTTTGCATATTTTTTTAAAATCAAATTACAGCAAATGACAGACTAATGTTCTTCAGAACATGTTACACAAATCAATGTATTAATTTGAAATCTCAGGGTGGGTAAATGATTTTATTTCTGATGAATCAAATTATGTACAATCATTCATTCAGCACAATAGACTTGCATGCAGTGGACACTGCAAAATCCAGGATGCATTTTGCTTGCCCTTTGCTCGCCCTTCCCAACATAACCTGGTGGGTACACAAGAAGCACAATGAGCATTAGGGTTAACCCAAATTTAAAACATTCTCCCCATGCCATCCAAGATATGCATAAGTTTTTTTTTTTTCAACTTAATTTATTACCTTTATTTGTAATAAATTAAGTTGAAAAATTTTTTTTTAGGTGTTACCAATTGAAGTATTTTTTTTAAGTTGATCCAACTGTTCACTTTTTACAGTGTATCTATCATAGACTGTATAAAAACAGGTATCTATTTACAAACATTTAAGACATTTGCACTTTATAAATCAGTGCGGTCAAATGTAAAAAAAATATAGTAACGCTTTCTATGAAACCCATATTTATAATACATTATGAGTGTTACAAAGGCATTATAATGAATGCATAATGCATTTAAACCTTATAATATGTTATATTGTCAATTTTAATACATTATAATGCTTACGCATTTGTGCTTGTAACTTTTAAGATTATGATTATTTATAACACAATGAACACCATATTAAGTCTACTTTTACATTGATAATGGGACTATATATCTTGACATTATTAAAGATCTGCATAGTATCTCACTAAAGTACATCTTGTAAGTGGATAGGTGTGGAGTATTATTTGAGTGTTCCCTGTGAGGCTAATATTAATTTTGATGCGAGCTAGTTAATAATTTCAATAAAAAAAAAAAATGCAATGATTATATGTTAGGTTACATTTTATTTTGATTCATTTTATTTTGATTCATACATTTGGTCCCCTCAGTCTATTGACTATAAGCAACTTCGCAACTACATGTCAACTAACTCTCATTAGAGTATTAGTAGGCTTAGGTTAAGATTAAGGTAGGTAGAATGTTGATGTACTTGCAAAGTTGCTTATATAGTCAGTTTGTCTGTTGGGGAATCATCAAAATAAAGTGTTAGCGTATATTTAGCAGACATACTACTAATACTGCAATGACTGCTAGTTGACCTGTAGTTGCAGAGTTACTTATCAACAGCTGTCTAAAAGGCACCATCAAAATAATCAAACTGATATTAAAATAAAAATAGTTCAAAGCAGTCTGATCTGATATCTGATCTGTAGCTGTTTTGAGAGAAAAAATATTACTATTATTATTACTGTACCTATAAGTGGTCACTTATAGCTTTAGGTAAAGTAGCATAAGAAAGGTGGCAAGATATGAGACTTATAATACATTATAACTATGAGAAATATAATCCATTGTAACTTAAGTGGATGCAACGTGTTCACTGTGTGTTATAAATCATCATAATCTTAAAAGCTATAACCACTAATAAGTAAATATTATAATACATTAAAACTGTTCTTATGAATATTCACAAGATGATATAATGTTATAAGTTTTTTTTTTTATGTATTATGCATTCATTATAATGCCTTCCCTTATAATGTATTATAAATATGGGCTTCATAGAAAGTGTTACCAAAATTACAATGCCATGCAATTACATTACCTGCTTATGGTCTTCGGTATCCATAACCTGGAGAGCAAATTAGTTGTTTGTAGAAAAAAAAAAAAGATATTGTCAGGAACATTACAGATTGTAAGATGTGTGTGGTACTAAGAAAACGTTGTACAAAAGCCACCAAGAAAATGCACTTTTCACAGCTTGTAATACTTTTTACAAAACAAAACAAAACAAAAAATTGTACATCCCGCTTACCTCTTCCACTTATCCACCGTGCCTTACTGCCAAGGCGTCTTCCTTGATTTTTGACGGATCGCAAAATCGCCCAGTACCGCCACCAGGAGCGTGAGCGATACTACAACCCACATGACATTAAACAAACCAATCAAATCTTCTGTTGGTTTGTACAGCCCACTGCAGCAAGTCCCACCCACTTGCGGCTGGCCCACCCATTTGCAGCTGGCTCCGACCTCCGTTTATACTCATCTCCATGTTCCCTCCTTCCGACAAGTGCAGTCTGCTCTGATTGGCCATCTGGCACAGTGCATTGTGATTGGCCGAGCTTCAGCTTTCAAAATTATAGTAAAGACAGTAAATAATGTCCTTAGTTTTACCATCAGTTCAAGCCCGAGAGGGGAACAGAGTCGCGTGGCAGACACAGTGATGAACAAATGTGTTCGCACACAAGCCTCAATTGTGTGACCGTTTCTCCCTCTCTCTCTCTCTCTCTCACACACACACACGCGCACACACACACTACGCGCAAAATCCCGCATTTAAACAGTCAATAGCAAATACTTAAACTAATAACAAAACATACAGTCGCTGATTCAGAAGCGCCAGATTGTCATAGCAAAGTCAGAATTAGCCTACCTCCTATAGGTTCATGAAACGGCCGTTGCTGCTCTGTTGTAAGTAATCTTAATGATTCCTAATGCATCTGCTTTCGGAAGGCCAAATAAAGTGCTTTTGCTTTCACCTAGAAACAGCGTCTCCCTGACATGGCTGCATCAACACTATTGCGGTTACTGAAACCATGCCTTTCTTTCTTTGCGTGAACATTTGGGCTGTATTATGCAAATATTTCCACATCTTGAAGTAGAGATGTAGGGGCGTGTTTGAACGAGCCGTTTTAGGGAGGCGTGGCAGAGTCTTAACTTTGATAAAGAATATCTCTTTGCTTTTGAGACTTTAGTCTTTGCAACTTAAGGGATCTTGTCTATGCACAATCAGCTTATAACACTCCAAAGAGAAAGGAAAACTTGAAATCGCATCATATGCCCTCTTTAAAGCAGGTGTCACTGAAATCATTTCCCTCTAGAAACAAACTAAACAACAGTGTCAGGAAACTTTAGGGCCGGTTTGCAACAACAATTCTGCTACTTCATAATGAAAGTTTTCTTCCTCCAGAGGGCGCTAGTGGTTCACAAACCAAACTAACCGAGCCCCCAGTTCGGACCCATTCAAATCGTTTATATTTTTGGTCTCACTGGAAGGCATTTGAACTATAAAATAGGTCTATATAATCGGGTTCATAAGACCTACAATATAATAAATCTAAAATAATTGATTAAATACACGATTTATCCAGTAATCTCAAACAGCTGTGTTTGGTCTGCTGTGAAAGGTTACTGGTACCACGTGACAATGCCGTATCATTTTTTTTTCCAGCATCAGCGCTGTCACAGAGTAACAGTATTCATTATTCAGTCAATATACACACTGAATAGTTAAATAAGAATTAATAATGTTAATCTCCGCCCCTTTGTAGTATCATCTTGTCATTTATTCATTCATACATACATTTAGAGCAGCAAAATATTTTTTGTAAAGCTTTCAAGACCTTATTGTCCTTTACCACTAGAGGGAGCTCAAACCTAAACCACTGTGCAAGGATTCCACTAAATAGTTCAAAACTACAAGAATATTTCGTGGCGTAAATTGTTTCGGTATGTTTTGATGTTGAGATTTGATTTTTAAAATGTCTTGTTTTGAAATACTTTTTTAAAATAGTTTTGCATGTCTCCCTTACATAACACACCTGATTTCGAGCATCAGCTCGTTAGGAGAGACTCCATGAGCGTGTGTGAGATAAGGGAGACTTACAAAATGTTCAGAGCAGGGGCCCCCCAGGACCAGGATTAAAGCCATTGCTGTAATGTAAATTTTAACATTTCAAACAACACAGACACCAAGATACTTATTTTCAATATATTTATTATATTAAAAATTGCAAGTTGCAAATTTAACATCCTTTCAAACAAAACGTGATTATGAGCAAAGCAGACTAAATTCATTCTCCTTTCCATCAAAAACGGAAAGGCCATAACGATGAAGGGATGCAGTATTAGGCTACATTCAAGGCTGAAGAACAATACACCTTAAAGTAGCTTGCTGAAAAATAAAACACGTTTCCTTTATTCTGAATATAAGCACTCAGTCGGAATGAACAATAAGTGTTTTATGTACCTGAATGGACACAATGTATTTTTTTTTTATGGTAGAATCATTTCAAATCAGGTGCATCATATAGTAAAACTATTAGTAGGTTATAGAAATGGAACATGAATAAATCTTTACATAAATGAACAAACAAACGTTCATTCCAAACATCAAACAAAACCAACAGACAGTTACATTTTACAAAACCTATATAGTAATCTAATTTAAAATTACTCAAAACATTGAAACTCATCTTTAGATTCATATGTGGTTATAATTATTGTTAGTCACACATGTATCAAAAATGAATTTCAAGCCTCATCTGGCACGACATCAAGATTCTTGAGGGGTCACAAAGATACCAATTACAGGTCAGACCCTGCAGCATTTCAGTAGGACAAATATAACACAGTGTGGGAAGTGTAATTCCACAAAATGACTAGACAGCTCTTCTGTGAAATGTAAATAGGTCAAAAACAAAAACGTGAGGTTGGTGTCCTTTTGAACTCTTCTTCGTTCAAAATGTTAATGGTTTTAATAATAATAAAAAAAAAATGTTATCCAAATTATTCAATTACTATTAACCCTGCAATCCATGTACACTAAAGGTAAATTAAATACCATACAGTACAGTCTATTGATAACTTTCATAAACAATTGAATGATTTGCAGCAAACACCATGACAAACCGATGTCAACAATTAATTAACGCAGCTAAATAACATGGATACCCTTTACTTTTCAAGAGACTGAGCACACAGTTGCACTTCCTCTTCATACAAATTACTGGCTTAAAATAAAACTAGGAAATGGATAAGGAGTTTTAGGATACAACAGTGATGAAACCATTTAAGTTATTATAGCATGCTAACCTAAAGGGATAGTTTACCAAAATTAAATTCTGCCTTTATTTACTCACCCTCATGGTGTCTCACACCTGTATGACTTTAGAACATTACACGCAGATAAAATAAATAATAAAATAAAA